>JAZGTJ010002994.1:0-37804 GCA_036877575.1 Botia almorhae
GCTGATTTAAACCCTAAGTCAGTCTTTAGTGTTTCATTAAAGCTATCGCATCAGATCAGATTATGTGCATCTGTTTATTATATGCAGCTTTGGTTATGGATCACAGTTAATTCACAAGCACATATGCAACACATATGATGTTGTTTCACACAGCTTTTGTACGTATGTGTCATGATCTTTCAAGACGGATATCACAGACAGAATAAAGACTGTTCAGAACAAACAGTTTGTATTACCAGTTACTTGGATAATTCTATAAAGGTAGGATATAAAATGATACAACTCATATTCATATCAATCAACTCAATGCAAAGTCACATGTTAAATGACACTGATTTTGATGACACTATTTCTTGTATTTATATGTTTACAGTTCTCACACTTATTAGAACCTTACAGAAAAAACTTAAACAGCGCTTAAAAAAATTCAAAAAAAAATTTCAACAAGCTCTGTGTAATTGTAATTGTAATTGTAGTAATTCATGACTTTTAAATCCAAACCAACACTGCTCTTCAGTTGTATTTCACAATAAGCAGTCCAAATCATTTATTAATATGCTTAAATTTAATTTAAGAGGTAATTAAAATAATAATATTAAACTAATGATATCAATAATGTCAAAGCTAAAATAATGTATCACACTAAGCTTTTCCAGCTTTTATGACCAATACGTACATCTACTTTTATTTACTAGTAAATAAAATAGAATGATAATGATATGAGACATTGGACAAAAGTGATATAAATGTAATTTTATGTTTTAGATTTCTTTATGCACACAGATATTTCCCTGCATGTCATCTGACAGTGTTTTTAGAAATGCAAGAAATAGACCTTGAAAATGTTGACCTAGAGGCATTTATGATTGACACCTTGTTCTTTAATATAGGACACGCATGTGGAGAACACACTGAGAACTATGACAGTTAACATGCTATATACATGCTCTCACAGCATGTGACCTATGCCAGGAACACTGACAACCTGAGAAAACATGACCGAAAAAACATAAAATGGTGCTAAATAAAGCTTTGTTCACAGAGAAGTAGATAGATAGATTTATAGTTGAAAGGTTCTGAGGACCATAGAGACATAGAGGCTTTGTGTGAGCGATAGAGAGATTGTGGCACAAGTCATGTTTATTAGGCCGGATGTTTATCAGGCAGGCATGCCAATTATTTAAATTGAAAAATACTCTTATGAAATGAGAGAACATAACAAAAAGCATGAAAGAGATAGGTGTGGGCTTGAAAAGGCGGAGATGAAGTTTATGAAAAAGAGCAGTAGGGGGAGGAGAAAGATCCTGTGGGAATATTCAGTAGACACAAGATGTTTAATCATTGGGTCCTGTGCAAAAAGAATGTGCACAGTAAATTTAATGTCTGGGTCAGAGCTCTTTTTGTTATGCAGTTAGTCAGTTCAGTTATGAGCTTCTATGAATTGTCACTGTTCTTTAGCTTCAACTCTACACATCTTTGATCTGCTCAAATGCGACTAATTGTGGATTATAACCTTCTCCTGTTGGATCTGTGAGCCAGATGACCAACACTACGCCCCTTCACGTTGTCTATAAAACCAAGGTAGGTACGGAGATGATGGGATTTAATTAACCATTTCTTATGCTGCTTTGTTATTGATTGTACCTTGATTCTAAAGATAAAGCAAGATGGTCCATTTTTTTCTGCACATCTTCCTTTTGGTAGTTCAAGCTGTTTATAATTAATTTGGAGATGGTCTTGTGGTAATTTGAGTGAAATGTTAAAATTGATTACGAAATATTTACATATATATAATTTATATATGTGTGTGTGAGAGAGAGAGATATTACATAAACTAAAATATATAATATAAAATAATGTGTAGGCTTGGTGTTTTTAGTTTTATTACAGCTTTTTATGCCATGCACAGTCAATAACAACATTTAGAAAAATTAACAACAGAGCTGCACTTACAGAGTTGATTGTGGTTAAAAAAAACTCTGATGATAAATACTGATTAACCTGAAAGTTATTTTACAGCATATGCTGGGCTTCAAAATGAAAATTATTAGTTGTGTATGATATTCTGATTGATATTCAATGTCAAAAAAATATTCTAAGATATATAGATTTTCAGGTGCCAGAGCTGAGCATGCACCAGATGCATAAATACCAAACAGCAGGTTTCAATACAGATGGAGTGACAGATAGAAGAAGAAGAGATGAGGGTTTGCCAATCACATACCTGGCACAAAAAAACAGTAATTCTTCATGTTGGTTTTCCAGCAATGTGTCCAACCGGCAGGGAAAAACCTCCATGACATATTGTGGTGGAAAAACATAGGTCAATATGGCCTACAAAACCTTATTTGCCTGCAAACAGTATATGACATTTATATGTGTGTATTTGTGTTTCTTTTCTCCTCCAGGGGAAGAATGTATGTGTTCTCATGCTGCTGTGTGTTCCCCTCTCTATGATGGACATCCCTGGTCCTTGCAAACATGCCATAACCATGGACCACCTTCTTCAACTGAAACAACTGGTGAGAAAACAGATGATGATCTCAAATGATACCTGGATCCCTGGAAAATTTGCTGTTTTTGGAAGATGGTAGCATGGTTTTTAGCTGTTCCAAGTTGGTCATTACCTGGTAATAAACTAGGTCCACCATGGACCAGCTGCAAATGAGCAAACAGCTGGTCATACCCTCTTAAGGTGGTCGAGCATAGTAACTGGTAGACTAGGCAATAACCAGCTTGGACTAGCTTGAAACCAGCTGAAGACATCTGCTTTGTTGTGTGTTATGAACGCGAATGGTTTGAGGTCAACTAACTTTTTTTAATCAAATGTTTTATTATTCTTCAGATCAATAACCAGCTGCGGACCAGCTGTTCAGTCACATACACATTTATTGAGAAGAAACACTTGGTAAAAGCATCATTAACTAGTCTTTAAAAAGTCTTTCATTTTCTTTTTTGTAATTATCAAATGAAGATTTTAAAAATAAATGTCTTATTTCCCCTGTGAAAACAAACCTCCATCAACGATTATAATGTGTTTCCAATGTCTTCTGTTTCGAATCTGTCCTGGGAAATGTAGCAATGTTGGAGCTGTGCTTTAAATTAGGTCCTTACTCCAAAATGTTATGACTCACAGATTAATATTCCACTGTGGGTTGATGGCTGAAACTGTCAACTGTCCCAAACTGTCTAAAGCACATTTGATTTAAGTCAATGATTTATGCTACCTTCTTACACACCCAGATATTAGTCTGCAGATGTAAAACTTAACCATCACCAGCATTTCCGCAGCATTTGTCTGTCATTGTTTTTTAGAGCGTGGTGTGCTATGTAAAGGCCACTTTGCCAAGGGTGCTTGAACTGTTTAATAGCCACTTCGGATACATTCGGGGATCAGGCAGTGCTCAAGCATTAATCTCAATCCAGAACCTCATTCTCAACATCTACTCCCAACACTGCGTACCATCACTAAATGAGGAACTGGAGGTGTGTGCACACTTTTGAGTCACACAACATTTGAAATTCTTTAAGGTTATTCTTTAAAAAATTTTTGCATGTTTATACAGTATGTGATTTTCTCAGGATGTGAGTGTATGAGACCACAAACTGATATAAAAGGCTTCTACTGATCTACTGAAGGATATTTAGAAACATCACTCAAGATGGTTTATACCCCATATAAAATTGGCACTCCTCAGGAGTTCTTACCTTAAGGGCAACAATAAATTCAGTTTAGTTTTTACAGTATTACGTAGCCAGATGTGCACTGTGATGAGATGTGTTTGTCTTTAAGTGTTATTGTACGCTAGTTAGGAATACTAGCACAGCTAATAAAGGCCACAGGCCTGGTATATCTGCAGACAATTTCATTTAAATACATTCCTTACAAATCAGATAAAGAATTTTACCATCTGGCAGCTGGAGTCAGATGTCAGAGCATGTGGAACATACTTCGACCAAGACTGCAAAGACATCATGCTGTTACTCTGTCAAACTTCTAATGTAGAAAGGCAGATATATACCCTCATATACCCTCACAACCTATTTTAAACATGCTTGTTCCTCTTTTGTTCAAAAGAATAGGGATTTATTAACAATGACACACATATCCACACTTATATTTAGCCATTAGTCATTCCTAACTGACACTTCACACACGTGGCACGCAGGAAAAACCTTTTGAGTCACAAAAAGATGAAACAACAAAAAGGCATTATGAATTTTTTTTACAGGGTAGGTATATTCTTGTAGTCAAAATCTTTGCTACATATAAATTAACAAAGGTTATAGAGTAACAGCAAGTAGTATTCCACTGGTCATGTGATTTCAAAATTTCAAAGACTTTCAGTCTGAATATGTTTTACTTACACCTGGTATTGATTTTTGTTGAAATGTCCGCCCCCATTAGGTAAAGTATATCAGTTTTAAATGTGCTAATGCTATGACTGTCATATGAGTCTTCATTTCACATAAAGTACAGTACATTATTTTAAATGTTTAAGAATACAAACCTTTCAAATAAAGAAAAATTACCTGTATGATCTAATAACATACATTTGATCCCAGTGAGTGTTTTCTCTCACTATATCTTCCTGTCGATCTCACACTCTGCAGGAGAACCCTGTGGCTTTCGAGAGGCAGTACAGAGAATCTCCTGTCCAGGCTCTGTTAAGAGTGGAGGAGGTTCTGTCTCTATACTTGCACCTAATCACAACCACTAACACTTCTCTTAACTGGACCTGTGGGCAAGAGTATAGCAGCATTATGCAGGAGTATAGCAGCACTGCACACCCTACTGCATCCCAGCTCATCTTTAGTACAGGTGAAAACATGTGCGCGCACACACACACACACACACACAAAATATCCCTTTACTATTGATTTAAGCCACATGTTTGATCTTTGAAAGAGGCGGCGGCGGGGTTATCCAGGCAAGCTTCTCAGAGGTCCTTAGGTGATGATTTCTACAGGCTGGGGTTCATTGTGGTCTCCATCTGTGGAGGATTTTTCATCCTTCTCACTGTCTACTGCCTCCTAAAGAGAAAGGTATTTCCCTTGATGATGGAAGACTTCCAGTCAGCCGAATATGTTTTACTTCCACCTGGTATTGATTTGTGATGGTGTATTTTGCATGCTAATACTGGTGTTAAGCACTAATAATGTAAAATAAAAAGCAAAAAGAAATAATAGCATTAGAAATAATTTTAAACTTAAAAATTACAATTTTCCCATAACTTACCCTCAAATCATCCTAGGTGTATATGAATTTCATCTTTAAGACAAACACAATCAGAGTTACATTAAATAATACCCTGACACTTCCCAGCTTTATAATGCAATTGAAGAATGCCTTGTTTTTTTAGCTTTAAAAACACAATTTATTCATAAGTTATGGGATATTTTAATTTCCTGGTGGACTATTAATTTAATATAACTCAAAATCGATTTAAATGGATCACCTTTATAATGCTTATATTAAGAAAACTTAAACTAAAAGGAATTAAAAAACAGATCTGTTGGAAGTATTTACTTGCCATGTTTTATTAATTTGTGGAGTCACATGCTGCAATGACATCAGAAAGTCTTTAATTAGGGCAAATGAGTAACAGATTTGCAGATGCTTTGATTCTGACTCCAGTCTTCCAGATCATCTTATCCAGATTGGGTAAGATGAACCATTGCAGATTCTTAATAGGATTTGACTGGTTCATTGAAAGCCATTCACCCCTGTGTTTTAAAGGCACTACAGAGTTGCTCTTTTGTTTGGTATCAATGCTCTGCTGAAAGATGCCTTTTTCCCCAGGCTTGAGTTTTTAATAAACTGAAATGAGTTCTTTCAGAAGTTGCTGATAGAAAGCAGCCCCACAACGTAATGCTGTCATCACCATAACTCACTGTATGTACCAATTGTTAGAAGTGTGAACAGTGTTGCGCCACATACATCACTTTGACTGAATTTTGACTAAAATTTAATTTTGACTTCAAAATGTGCTGTGTCCCCAGCACCAGGATTATGAACCACTGATACAGCTGGTCTCACAAAAATATTGAACTGTGCCATTAGCTTTTAAATCACATTTAACTTGCTACTGCCCTTATCATAAACATGATGAAACCTGAATTTGTGTGCTAGAAATCTGATGGCGGACATGTAATTTTGTTTGCATTCTTTCTCCCCAACAGAAACTGCAACGTCAACTTCACAGAGCAAGATTATCATCAGACTGGGGGTAAATTTCTGTTTAATTTTAAATGACCTTACGAACTTGCTTATTGATTATTTCTAGAACTTTATTATTATTATTATTATGAGTAGTAGTAGTAGTAGTATACTTTGTGCAATATATGACCTAATTCTTTAAAACTAGTCAAAGAAATCTAAGGAAATAATATCTATATGTTTTAATTACAGATTACAAGTTGTTGAAAATGTTGAAATACAAGAGCAAATATGTAAGTATTTTATGAAATCCTTTAAAGAGCTTAATTTCATATCTAAATGAAAAGTAAAAAACGCTTTCTGTATTAATTATATTATTATTAAAATGATATTGTTTCTGTATTAAATTGTAGTACTACAAAACATGATTGTATCACATAAGCATGTATCGAATATATAACAATCAGCATATGTAATTTGGGTGCTGATCATCAGAATGTGAGGCTGTTCTCACCAGACTTCTTAAGAAGACCAAGGCAACATTGATCAGCTAGGTGATTGCTCATGATTCTAGTTCCTTGCTAATAGTGTTTTGTAGATGATAGCTTTAGCCTCCTTGCAGCAAAACAACCATGGTTTCCAAATGTTTGTTACAAGGGTTTGATGTATGCAGCGTGCATCCTGGCATGATCTTTGATATATTGCTGATGGAGGGACATCTGTGACCTGATATTAGACAGACATATCTAATGATGACTTCCAGAACCTCAGTGAATGTAGTTTGCTGTACATAACAGACATAATTCAATGATTAAAGACTCTTTCCGCAGGTCACAGAAAGGACTCTTTCCGCAGGTCACAGTTTCTATAGTTCTGTTATGATTAGTTATTATTAAACACATTATTTATCAGGAGTTTTGAGTCATTGGGAGGTATGGGTGGCCCCAGCCTGTGTCCAAATAGAATACGACCTTCTATTTTGATTCTGACAGCTGCTCTCCTTTATGTATCTTTAATATACAAGGTGTTGAAAGGTCTGCCCAGAAAGTTGGCTGAACGCACCATGCCTTCCTTTCTAGCCTGCTGTACTTCTAAATTGCAAATCCTGAAAAGAGAAAGTTCATGACAGTCTATTGTTTTTGAAGCAGTAAAAAACTGTAAAAAATTAAAAAAAAAAACTTTACATTAAGTAGTCCTGACAACATGTTTTTATTCCAAGTTTATTGAAAACAAAAAGCTTTAAGAATGATTTGTTCACAAGTAATAACTTCAAATTCAGTCTGTATATCACAGAAAGCTATTGTGTGGCTTCAGAAAACAAATGGCTTCAAATGTTTTTTTGACAGATGTATATAAAGGGCTGCATGAACTGTTTTTAAGGGGTCCTATGCTATGGATATGTAGACTGAGTGTAGGGAGTAAAATGTAGGCTGATTGACACATCTTCATTTATTACCTGTTAAGGTAAATTTATACTCAGCAATATTAGCAATATTAAACAATCCTTTTTTATTTCATAGGTCAGATGTCCGACCATCAAACGAAGTTTGGCTCACACCTTTCCACCTACTTCTAACTGAACTGTCTTTTCAGGAAACTCACCACTACATCACCTGACGGGCTCTTTTATTAACAAGCTCTTTTTAGGAACACCATGCTCCCCTTTGTCCCTTTGTCTCAAAATAGTCTTGCTTTTTTGTGCAATGGATTCCACAGGATTTGTCAATTATATACATTCATAATGCAAATCTCCCGTTCTACCACATCTTAGAGATCTTGTATTGGATTCAGATCTGGTGACCAAGAAGGCCACTGAGGAACAATGAACTTATTGTACTGTGCATGAAACCAGTTTGAGACAACTTTGGCTTTGCGACATGGTGCAGTAGCATTCTGAAAGTAACTTTTAGCAGATGGGTAAACTGTGGCCATGAAGGGATGCACATGGTCTACAAGGAAAGGGCTATGGCATTCAAGCAAAGATTAACTGGTAGTTACAGCCCAAAAGTGTGCCAATAAAACATTCTCCACACCATTACACCACCAGCAGCTTGGATTGGCAGGTCAAGTCCATAAATTAATGCTTTTGGCACCCAATTCTCTACCATCTGTGTTCCTGATTCTTTAGACTGGGCTATGTTTTTCTACTGCCCAGTTTTAGTGAGCGTGTTCCCACTTTCTATGCTTGGCTGACAAATGAAACCAGACTTCTGATGTTATAGTCTAATCACCTCAAGGTTTATTGCGTTTTGCAGTCTGAGATGCAATTCTGCTTGCCACAATTGTAGAGACTGGCTATCAATTACTGTAAACTCTCTGTCAGCATGAACCAGCCAGGCCATTCTCTTTCACTAATAATGTGTTTGCAACCCCTCACTGGCTGTTTTTTCTATTTTTTTCTATTTTCTTTTTCCCACCATTCTACAGACTGTTGTGCGTGAAAATCCCAGAAGATCAGCAGTTACAGAACTACTCAAACCAGTCTGTCTGGCACTAACATTCACGCCATATTTGAAATACTTTAGATCACATTTTCCCTCCCATTCTAATGATTCATGGGAACACTAACTAAAACTCATGACTTGTATCTGCATAATTTAATGCATTGCACTGCTGATACATGATTGGCTGATAAAATAATCACATGAATCAGTACAGGTGTTTCTAATAAACTGCTAATTGAATGTACATTTAAACACATGTCTGATTTGTCATGATCTCTCATGTAATGTTTGGACGTTGAAAATATTTATATATATTATTACAAACATCTTCTGAACGACTGCAAAGTCTTTCAAAGTATTGCATGTCCAATATTGCAGTCCAATATGCTACATTTACAGCAATCCACAATGCATCTTAAATCTAGATTGGAAACCAATTAAAATCATCATCAATAAATATTTTAACCGAGAGGATTTAATTAGAATGTTTGTTTCAGATGCTTATACAGCAATTCAGTCAGTTATTGTTTGTATGTGAGCTTAATTACATACATTAATATGAATTATTATTATTAATTAATATGGAACTTTACAGCTTCCAAATATAGCGTTCATATATATTTTACATTCTAGACAAGTTAAAGGCATAGTTCACTAAAAAAGTTAAAATTCCATCAATGTTTAATTATCTTCATGTCATTCCAAACTTTTTCCTTCTTCAAGCTCCAACACAATAAACGACAACCATAAAAGTTTATATGACTTGCATATTCCAAGTCTTCCAAAGCCATGTGACAGCTTTGGTATGGAAAAACAGAAAGCAAGTGGTTTAATCTTGACATCCATCCATAGCATGTTTATTTTGAGAACATTTGATTTGTAAACAAATAGTTTTAGTTGAATCTTTTCATTTAATCAGTTGAACCAGTTCACAAACCTGATCAGATCACTCACTCTGACTGGTAAAAAAGAAGTCAGCATTGACTAATCTTAATTCAGTCTGATCACGGAATTGACTATGAGTCGTTTGGACAATCTTTATGATACTTTTATGGTGCCATTTTGTATTATTTCAACTTGACACCCCCAGATCTCCTTTACTTTTATTATATGGAAAAAATAGGTATGATATTTTTTGAGAAATTCCCCTTTGTACTCCATGGATAATACAAAGACATTAACGTTTGGAATGTCATGAGGGTGAGTAAACCATTTTCTTTAATTCTGCTGAATTTAAATGTTGAACTTAAATTGCCAGGAGACAATTTTTAGAAAAAGTCCCAAACACAATACTTGCTGTCATAAATTTACCTTAGGCAAGTCAAACATTGAACAAAAGGTTATCAGTTCTTCCAGCTGGCATACTGTACTGATATAAAATGATGACTGTGCTAATGACTAAGAGGAAATTCATGAAACAGTTTTTGCCTTTTTATTTTTTGAAAAGTTTTGAAAAGCAAGTTACATTTTTTTATGTTCTTTCACTGTGGATTAGAAGAAACCCAGATCCAGTCTGGTAAGCAGGCATTATAATCAACAGGGAATAATTTCAGATATCAGTCTCCAGACAAACCACTTTATTTATTTGCATTTTTATTTGCATTTAGTTCACAACAGGTCCCCGGTTAGATTGTTTCACCTCGTTTAGCTTAGCTCTAAACATTAACAGATTCTTTATCTCAAAAACAAACACAAAGAAATAAAATGTGTTGAGGATATTACAAGGTCTGCTAAAGATTAGAACAAGCCAGTCAAAGCTGAAACTAAAAGCCTTTATTTAACAGAAAAACAGGATGGAACGTTTGTAACTGTTTAGAAGAGACTGAAGTCCTGCAGCTCTTGCTTTACTAGCTACAAAACAATAACACATATTGCCAAAACAATTAAAAGCACCAACCACAGAATTTTTGATTGCCGTTTTAACACAATAACAGGTTCAGTTTGCAATGACTTGCAACTGTTTACAGCATCTGAACATCATATGCATATATTCAGATCATTGGTCAAAATGTAAAATTAATGTAAATCACATATACTTATAAAGCCTTAACATGATGTTTCATGATGATTACAATGCAAATAAATGGTCATGTCACAGAAAATTAAGCAATTAGTGTCCCAGTGTGTAGTACTTAAAATACTAAAAAGTGGAATCAGACTCAGTGTAAGTCAACTGTGGTATAATAATAATAAATAATGTGGTATAATAATAATATATAATAATAAAATATGGATTATACATGACATTTTTCTTTCAAAACGTATGCCAATCCTACTACATTATGAATGTAGTAGGACAGAATGTTTCAGGGTGAAATGTTAGCCTAATAGTCTTATGGTAAGTAGCAAATATCATCACATCACATTATTTACAGTCAGTATTCATGTGCTTTGTATCAAAATATTTTTCTGTATTTTTTTTTCAGAGAACAGCTAAACTGAGCTTGATCAATGTGTGTACACAATGAATCCTGTTTTAAAGTAAATTCTTATACCATGCCCTTAATATGGCGTCAAAATGAACTTACTGGTTAAACAAAAATGAGCATTTCCTCAAAATGAACAAATCAATTTTGAGAAAATATTAAAAGCATAATAAAAAAATGAAGTCTATAAACCTATAAAATGTGATTTTAAAAAAATCATAGTAAAAACAACTTTACAACAGTGCATGCCAGAGCTGAAACTATCATTTATATTAATCTGACATATCAGTAGTAGCCTCTTTCTTTCTATCTTTCTTGTTTCATAACTGGTCATGTTCCAGCCTTTAGCACAGTTGTCTGTTAACATCCAAGCCCTGTTTTTAACATGCACTACTGGTTTTCCCAGAGGCAACATTCTGTTTAGCTATCTAGTTCTTAAACTACTAAGAGACTTATTTGCTTTAACAGTGTTTTAGATTTAGGTTTTTGGCAGCTTAATATTTTCCTGGCTTTATCTTTACAAGCATTGTTTTTATATATTACTCCTATTTGGTTTCTCATTCTGTCCAACAACTCAGGAAAAAAAGATTTTTTTGTGTACACATCTAATTAGAAACCAGCAGTTATGCTCGACTTTCATTTAAACATTTTAATTTCGGATTTAAAATGTATTTTGGTTTAACATTGTGAAAATTTAAAACAGTGCCTCACATAACTATAAACTGTAAGGAACGGGAAAAACTACCACTTGAACTAGAAGACAAATCATGTTTTTTCTTCATGACGCATCCAGGTAAAACTGTCTTATTCATTCTTTCTTGTAAATCTATAACAGACTTACAGCTCCCTCTAGAGGTGTAGTCCAGCCACCTTTCATAACATGAAAACAAATAAGCCAAAAGTCTGTTGTACCCAGTGTTGTGAAAGTCCTTTAATCAATAGTAGGATTTAGAAAAACAGTTCTTGATTATGAAACGCTACAAATTCAAAATGGTTTTAGAAAGCACAGTGAACAGACTGACAGAACAGACTGTCCCCAGAGGAGGAAAACAATAATAATCACTTCAAACTTCTTTTTGGTTGTCCGTGGTTGCTTAAAATGCAATAGAATGAAAACATGTCTAGACACAAAAACAATGTCTGACATAAAAGATAAAGACTTTTCACTTGAAAACTGAAAAGATAACATCTTTCTACTTCTTAAGCAATCACAAGAGAAAAACAACAAAACGGCTTTGAGAGGAATACCTTTAAAAACACTAGAATCTCCTTCAAAACCATTGTTCATAGAGGGTTTTTATCACACTTATCAACAGACCAACAGTAAATCAGGGAGTCAATCTACAATCTATAATTTAGTTAGAATAACAAAATCCTGCTAAAATACAAAATAAAAACAAAAAATGGGCCTATCTGTCATTTATCCTCATTATGTAATATTACAAGCAAACATAATGTGGCCCTCTATGACCTTCTTTGACCCACAGCAGTTATTTCAGGTGGCTGGGGTTTAGGGTATAAAGGTACATGTACACACTGCGTTTTCAGATTAAGCTGAGTCAGAGGCAGGGGTTTGACAAAAATAGGGGCGGGATCATCGTCGTGAGGGCCTAAGGATCTGTGTGGCTGTGACTGAATCAGGAAACAGGTTATGGTAGGTGGGGAGAGGCACATAGGCAGCTGTGATCATTTTTCCTGTTAAACACAAATCAAAAATACTATTAACACCACATACAAACACATATGGCACACCTACAAAGTGAAAAGCATAGGTGAAATGAGACAACAGTTTGCGGGTTTACCTGCAAACCAGCGGCCGTGCAGGCCACCGACAACGGCCATTGAAACTGGGATGGAAGGACATTTTACATAAACATTTCCCTGGCAAACAACAACAAGAGAGGAAATTAATGACCTGTGGAACTTAAAACGTACTTAAATTTTGAAAACAATGTTCAATATAAATGTAATATAATTTAAAAATAAATGCAGTCTTACAAAAACATCTCCAAGCATAATTCATACAAAAAAAACTTCTGCACACTGTGGTAGCTTCCACATTTTCATTACATAACATTCCTTTTAAGGATTATTTCATGAGCCGTCCTGCCCATGATCTTATGAGGTTTGGTGAGATCAATTGCACTTACTTGAGAAGAGTTCTTGTCGACATATATGTGAACAACGCCTCCATGTTTTTTGCACTCTTCTATGACATCATCCTGTATCTCCATGTCCCAGCCAGGTTCGTCTTCCCTAGAAAACAAAAGTTGTTTACAATGTCAGTTATTTTTCTTTAAGCCAGGAAAAATACTTTACTGTCAGGAAAAAGTTTAATAATGCTGGGAAAACTCACGATTGTGGGTTGAACATGTTGGACAGCTGTAAGCAGTGTGTGGCCAGTGGCTGGGTTGGAAGATTCATGGCTTGATTCATTCCAGGATTAGGGAGAATAGGGGGTGTGGCTGTAGCTGGAGCTAAACAAATCACAAATAATTTCAGTTTATGAGAAAATTCCTGGAAGGATTGTTACATGTCATAAAATTTCTCTGAATAGCTGCTGAGGAAAAAACTGCTGGGAGCTAGACATCAAGTTGTCATTATCTGCTTGGATTTGTCAAAGCAATGTTGGATTTCACTGCACTGAAATACTGGGAATTCACTTTAGAATGCACTTTAAATAATTCAATTAAGCCCAATATGAGCCTATATGCAACATTTAGACAAGATGCAAAGCATGCCCACGACATAAGTGCAATCTGTCAGGGGTCCAGGCCCAACATTTTACATCACATCATTAGTAAAAATAACTTGAGTTTTCTTGAGTAAGGTTTGTATTCAAGTTTCAGATGTAACATGAAACTGTTACATATTCATTTTTTTAATTTAACAGCCTATGATCACTTGATCTATTTTCTTTGTATGGAAAACAGCACTATGGATGTTCTTGGTGAGTGAACAAGTTCTACCTGGTTCACTCACTTGGTTTTATATGAACAAGTAAACTATTACAGGACTGGTATTTTTGGTAGAACTGCTCCTCTAAATATTTTTAAAAAAATTACAAAGAAAGCTCAAAGACACACCACTTCCAAACGCCACAGAGCCACTCATCTGTAATGCGTGCTTGGCAGCAGCAGGAATCTGCAATCCTGTACCTACAAAATACCCAACAGTGACATTTTATTGACATAACTGAAATACAATATCAAGACAGTGCCAAAACACACAGTACTGTAAGTATAGTTATACTGGGTGAGTTATTGTTGCATTTGAGATACTAATGTGTACCTTCTGCCAGTCTTGCCATTAGCTGAAGGCGGCCTGTTGTGCCCAAGTCAATGCCAGTTCTCTCCAGCTCATCGTTGTCCAAGAAAGAGCTTGCGGACGACGCATCAGAGCGCTCCGTAACATGACCCACCTTCATTGGCCGCCCTGCCAGCTCAAAACCATTGAGCTGCTCCAGGGCTTTTTTAGCACATTCTGCATCTGCAAACTGCGAGATAAGCGTGTGAATTAGCATGTAACCAAATGATGCTTAATTGAGACATATAATGGAAAACAGGAATATATATTTTTTTTATCACAAACAATTGAACAAAAGGGTGGACGTTAAATAGCTTGACTCCTTTGTCCTTCAAAGTGACTTTTTCACAGCTTTAAATCGCTCTCTGATCACAGGTACTGCATATGAGGAATGACCCCAAAATATGACAACTTTGAATTTGCCCTGTGATTGAACTCACCGATATGAAACCATATCCTTTTGACCTGCCGGTCTCATTGTCCATCATCAGCTGGATGCCTTCAATCTGAGGAGCGAAACAGAGCTCGTATTCAATGGTAGATTAGATCAAACATTAGACTAACGCAATCATTTCATGATTCTGGGTTTTGTTGCCTGTTTATGAAACAGTATTTCAAATGATTACCACACCTTGCCGAAAGGCTCAAAGATGCCCCTGAGCATGTCCTCTGTTATATTGAAGTGCAGGGAACCCACGTATAGCCTCATGGGCCCAATGCCTCCCCTCTGCAGGCTATTGGCCAATGCTGCAGCCGCTCTGTTCTTCTCAGCCTGAAACGCATCCAGTGAGAATTTAACAAAGGGGTGTGATACAGTGAATTGGTAATGGGTTTTAGATGTGTGCTTATGTTATGACCTGTGAGGCCTGCACTATAATAGGCACTCCCAGAAGCCGTTGCCCTGTCAATCCAATGGCCAGCGGTACGGAGGTTGTCTCTACAAACTCAATGTAGGCAATGCCCTTTGACCTCCGAGAGTTTCTGTCCGAGATCATCCTTACATCACGGACCTTTAGAGACAATAATAAAAGTAAAGAAAGAGCAAACTGAAAGATGTTTTGTTGAAATGGCTTAATGTCAAAAAAATTTCATGTCAAAAAATACATTGACACACTGACCACAATTCACATGGTGTCTTCGGAACCTTGTCAAAAGATAAGACTAATCTCAAAGGCAATTCATTGTCACTGATAAGTGTCAAAGACTGACAATTTTGTCTGTGAAACAGTGACCAAAAAAAAAACAACGCACAATGTGCGCCAGGTTTAACTAACAACAAACTGACATACAAAAAAATATAAAGAAATACATGAAGATATAAGACTGAAGGAAACCAGAGGCGTCATACTTTTCCTACTGCTGAGAAGAAGTCTTCTAGGTCTCTGGGTCTAATTCTGGCAGCCAGCTGCATGCAGAACACTGTGCGTGCGTCTCTCTCCTCTGGGCTCAGGTTATCTATCGGCTGCCTGTTGGAGAAAAGACGGAGGTCATCAGCTACAGAAACAAATATCATTTTCGTTTGGAAATTAAACCAAAAACTTCTCAAATCAAATTAACAGGAGTTCAGAGTGGAATTCACAAAACATTAACCACTTCATAATCATAAACATACAACATGATCATGTGAATAAGTTATTTCAATATAAAAATTTCTAGGCTTGACTTTACACCTCTTGGCCACAACAAACTCTGTAACTCCCTATAAACAGCTTTAAGGCTGTATTAAGCTTTCCCTTAGTAACTCCACTGTCATCAGGCACAAATCCTTGTATCTGACATTAAACCAGTCGAGAATGAAACATCTGGCATCTCTAAAGCACTTACACAGAAAAGAGAGCAAAGATCAGCTAAAACTGGTGGTTGCAGTTATTTTTATAAAGTGTTAGATGCTCCATTAACCGCCCACCCCTCCCTTACATTAATACATCAAGCTTGCAGCTACAAGAAACCTTGCTATAGGGCCAAAATAAATGTGGCAATCATTCATTGAGAAAACACATTGTTATGAAACATAACTTCAACTATCATCCACACGTGCACCTTACTTACTGTAAGTGACAAATCAGCAATAAAAATACAAATGGGTAAATGTTTGTAAATGCTATGACAGACAGTCATGAGTGTCTTACCTGACGGGGCTCTTGTCTTTCTTGAATGGGCTTTTGCTTCGAGAGCGCTTGCGACTGAGATACAAACACCACAGTTAGTTTGTTTATTAAACAGCTGTGTATGATTATTCATGACACACAGCCGTACACATTCAACAGACAGCACAAGCCACAGAAGGGTAGATTATACAAACCTGTGCTTGGGTAAATGTGGTGGGCCAGTCTTCCCTCCGGAACCACCGTTTAATTTCTGCCCCATACTATGACATATAAAACAAGAGTTTTGTTGCAGTGTCATACAACCTTTAGCCATTACGACCAGGAAAGGGCTACAACTTACTGGTGCAAGACATCAAGTATCCAGTAAAAAAACAAATGCAATTTTAGTAAAACCAACACGGCTTCAGTAAAGCCAACAAGGCTACAGTAAAGCCAACAAGGCTACAGGCCAATGCAAGGCCAGCCTTCAGGCTTTAGTCACTGATATGGGCAGAGAAATAAAACGTGCAATAAAACCCTGTGGTCATTTTATAATGGCCAGCTAAATCACTGTGACAAAATTGTGAATATGTTATATATTGCTCTGATGAAAAGCTGAACACTGTAAAAGTGTGGCAAGTAAACACAGCAATTTAAAAAAAGCATTTCATTTCTCTATTTAAACTTACTACAGTTTTCTGCTGCTGTGAAGAGTCAGAAATAAAACTCACAAGGGGATTTTGCGTCCACGGAAGTGTCCAGAATGATCCCGACTGCGTGATCCAGAACGCTTGCGTTCTTTGCTCCGTGACCGCTTGCGCTCACGGCTGCGACTCCTGCGGTGTTCACGACTCTTCTTGCGGTCCTTGCTTTTACTCCTGCGGCGGTCTGGACTTGGACTGTTGCTGTGTCTTTTCCTAAAGGAATCAATTGTCATTAATACAATATTTACCAAAACCTAGAAATATGTCAAAATCAGGAGTTTAAGTAAACCCAGAGTTTACTTACTTTTTCCTGCGATCGCCATCATTACCATTGGCGCTAGAAGTCTTGCTTTCACCCTAAGCAGAATTGATAAAAGAACATGATGAGGATGGAGAGGAAACATTGTAAACATAGAGGGGAGGGGGAATAGAAAGATTACAGAATGCTTTTATTTAATACAACTGAGGAAAGTACAGAAAAAAATTATATTTGCTGAAATCCGATACCATGGCATTGGTAATATCCTATGACAAATTGCTTCTGCTTTTCCTCATCTTGTAACTCGCTCTAAATGTTCTTTTAAATAAATAAGCGTAATTGAATAGTCTGTTTTTGAATAAGCATCTGTTAGCGGGGTCTTGCAATAACTTCTCAGAAAACATTTCCAGTTCTTTCTCAACTAGTGTTCTTTCACACATAAAACAACACAAATCATTTTCAAACATAATTCAAACCCAGTACAAATGAAATCTTTACAAGAGGAAACCATCATATTTTCATACTGGTACCTTGGGTGAGTCTTAAGAAAGACCCGTATAATCAAGTTGGTTTCAGAACTACGTGAAACCAATCAGGTGCATTTCTAAGGTGTTTTCCATTTTAAACTTGCGTTTATAAACAGCTATGTGGAATGCAGAGTTCTTGAGACTCAGAGTTCAGATGGTTATGTTAAACCTGACATGTCATTCCACCGTGAGCGTTGAATTAAGACAAGACCAATGACATTAAAAGACATGAACTGTGCATTGCTGTAGCAGTGATATTTTAAAGAGGATCAATTTAAAGACTTAAAGAGAAAAAGGATTGTACATTGCAAAGAGTTTAAAAGCTAAAGCACAGCATGCTGTCAGCATGCTAATTAAAGCACCACAGCTAAAAATATAAAAGCAGTAAATCAAGATTAAGAAGTCAACCTGTGTTGTAGGACAACTAGTTAACTACCGTGAACCATCCTTATAGTATAAACAGGCTAACACAGAAGACATTTTTAGGGGACCCTAAGGGTCACAGTATAGGTACCCTGCTATTTTAAGTCTAAGCCTTGCTGTAGCCATGCTATAGAGCTGCTAAAGAGTATTCCAGTGTTGAGGCTGTCAGTCCGTGAGATCTTCCCCAGTTAGCGTGGTTGGACTGTGAGAGCTCGATGTCATCTTTGTCTCACAGCTCGTCCTGAAGCAAACAGGGATTTACATGGCTTAGTCATATTGCGTCCCAAAAGACAACGCATTAAAGCCAAAAAAAGAGATACCACCTAAAACCCCAGCAAAAGACTGCGGTTTTCTCCTTACTTGCCCATTTTGAATCCATTACATTAGAACCATCACAGGCAGGTATTATTAATTTTGATAAAGAAAAATAAGAATTGGTCTATTCTTATTGACAGACACTATTGCTTAATGATATGCCTTTTTCCTAAGATTAATGACAGGAAACTAAATGATGGAGAGATATCACTAAATTGCGTCAAGGGCATGCACAAACCAACTGCCAATGTGAACGACTTTAAAGACCATCACAAGACTGGGTAGAGAGACAGTATTTATATTGGGGGAAACAGAATTCATTTATTGAAAATTCACTCTTTAACTATAAACACCAAAGATGATCTATACTAGAAGATTAGTCTACACTATTAAGAGCCTGAGACAACATTTCTGGTTGTTTTCTTCATCAACAGCCCAGTATGCTTTAAATTAAGCAAACTGCTCTAAAAGATTTCTCAGTTAAAACAAAGGTCCAAAAGACTGCAATCAACAACTGATTTTTTTATTATTGCATTACCATTTTGTTTTTTAACTTAGATGACAACCTAAAGGGCTTATCCAGTTGTGCTAAGTGCTACAAAATGCTACAATTTCTAACAGCTTTATAGACATGGTAACATGGCTAAAAACTAGAACGGCATCATATTGTAGAAAACTTACAATAGTTTAAATTTGTAAAATCAATTTAAATTATATTAAAATACATTTAAAAACAGCAATTATATAACCAACATGCATGTTTCCCATTCTTTCAGGAAAAAGAAAGCTTTACTACAAATTCTGAAGGAAGGTGAACTAAATATTCACAACTTGGTATAATAACTGGTATTTACTGACAATTTCCCCACATGGGATTAATAAAGTATCTATCTATACCAATTAAAATCATTCAGTTATTGCAAATCATTGCCACACAAATACTGCCATATGCACACTTGTGATATTTCAATTTCGATATATTGTGCAGCCCTACCGATAACCAATATTTGAATACTGTCTCTGTTCCATGTCCCATTTGTTTTTTTTTCACTGGCATTTATTCAGCTTGCTGATGGCAAAGAGGTGATTGGATGGTCTATGGTGGCGGTCTATTTGTGTTTTACCTAAGGGATCACAGTACATCAATAAATTGCGCAATTACTACCTTACTTTTTTTCACAGTTCACACTGGAATCAAAGATGTATTCAGGGGAGTAGAGGTGAGATATCATTAGGCAAGTCTATAAAGAGAGATAGACGGGCATTTATTTGTAATTCAGGATATTACACTACATAACATAACTCTCTTATACACAATACAGAATAGTACACTTCAATCAGGCACAGACAACAAATGTAGCGTTTCTGAATAGCCTTAACACACTTTTTAGGACTGCAGAAGCACAAATGCCAACATGAAACGAGTCCCGGTAATTTCCGGCCATCAACCCACCTTCTTAAAGGGAGCTTCCAGCATGGCCTCCACATCGAAGTCATCCGCCATCCTGACCTACCGCAGACGAAAAAAATACAAGTATAGCCAACTTAACGACATATGTATTGCGTTAAAAATAATTATGAACTATTTTTGCTATCAAGTACTTAAAAACATCGACAGCGGAACAAACATTACAGTAGCGCTGCTAAATGGTTAGTCAACAAATAACAACACGGTCGCGAGACATCACAACAGCAGCATGTGCATTACATAAGCACGTGCATTACAAATTCTGGTCGAAAAGGTACAGCAACTGACTGTAAAAAATATATTATATCCATTTTAATCTGAAGAAAACTCTAAATAAAAGCAAACATTACCTCGTTTTATTTAGAATGGCGTCGCGACCTCTGCCTGATAAGTTTGCCTGTTAGCACAAAGGCCAAAAAAACACCTAAACCAGCGTATCGTCCCGTCTGTGTTAATTTAAGAGCATATGCAGAGCAATGATTAAGACACGAACAAGAAATTGTAAAGATATCGTTCAGATATCGTTAAGTTGTTCAGAGGGATTCCAACAACACAACTTCCTGCTTTGCTCAAAATGGACGCTAAGAAGGGGGCGGAGCTTCAAATATGACGGACATGAGGATTTCTGCTAGACAAAAGTCAAGAGAAAATCTTTATTTTTTTGTAGATAATGTTTTTATTGAGAAATTTACATCAAGGTCTTAATTTAAACAGTGAACATTTCTAGAATTTGTTTAAGTCATTTCTGTATAGGCACAAACCATAATCTTATTTATAAAAGTAATTGCCCAAAAATACACAAAAGATACAATTTTATAATTTATAACTAATAGTTTATTATTAGTTTAGTAATATTAGTTAAGTATACTAAATGTACACTGAAAAAATTGTGTTGGAATTGCTCTATGTTCAGTTTGCAAATGTAGCATCTGCTCACTCTAAAAAACTCTGCCCACTAGTAACCTACACTTACACAAAAGGTTATCACATAATATTACTGCATTCAATTATAGTTAAGCTTTATACATAAGTAGATGAACACATAGATATGCAAATCAAAGGGCACGCACTGTCTTCAGAGATAAAAATGGCAGGGACAGGGCATGACCCCAAGCAATACAATCACCTAAAATTACTGTATAATCTCTCTGTCAAAGTCTACATGTTATCACATTTCTGTTATCTTATAACTTTTATAAATATAATATATAGTATATTTAATGTAGTAAATTGAATATAACATGTTACAGTTTTTCTACTCTTATTACCATTTGTTCAATGAGATGAAAAATAGGGTCATTTACATAACATTTACATTACAATTACATAAAGGCTTTGCTGAAAACATTATGATGTAGCAACTGTTAAAACATTCATATTTATAAATGAATATTGAGGAATTCATAAAATACATTAAACATTTTTTTTATCAAAATATAAACATTTTAACTGTATTTGATACACACGACCTACCAAATATTAAAACAGCCTATAATTTTATTATGGCTAATTAATATTTATGTCTATATGGGTAAATGTTAAACTCATGTCTCATGTACTCATGTCTGAATACTTGTCAAGAATAAATGCTCTGGCAATTGTCAGTTTTAACTAAGTGCATTTCCTGCTTAGTCAGCATCAGTTTTCTTTGTGTCTTTTAGAACATGGGTACACAGATCCTGCTGATTGTGTTCTGGAGGAACATTAAAGAAGAGCTCATCATCAAAGCAGTTCTCATCCTCAGGGGAAGCCAGATATGGTAGCTTGAGAATTGCGCCTGTCAGGAAACCCCCCACCACTGATGCAGCAATGGTCCCGAACACTGCGGCTAACTGAAAGAGAGCTTGTTCCCTAGCACTCCGACCCAATCCTGCCTCCAGGTCTGGGATCACTTTCCTCAGCTCTGCCAGCCGAGGATCTCCCTCCACAGGTGCACGATGTGAGAAGATCTGGTAGAGACTAGGGCCGTACGTTTCCTCGCTGGCCAACAGGATGGCACAGATGCCTGCTAGACTGGAAATGAGTCCCGTTAGGCCATGCAGGTTGTGTATACCACACTGATCCTGTATCCGTAGTCTACGTGCCAGAAACGGACTCAGATATTTGTACCCCAGCATGCATGCTAAGCCTCCCAGTATCCCCAACACGTAAGCAGCAACAGGGGAGATCATCATGTCCACAGAAGCTCCTACGGTCACCCCACCAGCCAATGTAACGTTCTGGACGTCGGCCATGCTGATCTTGCCGTTTTTGCTAAGGATCGTGGACAGGGCGAAAGCAGTGATCGTGGAGGCACTGAGACCTATAAATGTGTGGAGAACGGCCCGGTGCTGATCATCGCCCTTGAAGGTCAGCGCAGAGTTGAAAGAAGGCCAAAACACCCAGAGGAACAGTGTGCCCAGCACAGATAACAGATCTGACTGGTAACTTGTTGCCTCTTTGGGATGTCCCTCATTTAAGCTGGGCCTGTATAGAACAAAAGTGACTCCCAGCCCAAAGTAACAGGCAAAGATATGGATGAGAATGGAACCACCAGCATCATTGATTCTCAAGAATTTTAGTACAACCCATTCCGTGACGGCAAACACAGGGATCTCAAGCATGGCCATGACCTACAAAACAATACACAATATGAACTGACATATACAAATTTTTAAACTAAATGTGTAACAATTTTGTGCAAATGTACAATCACACAAACAAATGCAACACAATATAAATATAAGATTGCATATATTCTTGCATTGCTTAATATTGCTTAATCTGTTTTTATAAGGCTTTCTCCTGTGACTGTCAAGTTATGCATGCTGGTACAGTCAATTTTATCCTGCCTTGCCTATGAAGAATGTTTACTTTAAAAAATGTAATTTGTGCAGGAATTATATGCTTGATTGAAGGTTTATGTCAATTTAAAAGTTTTTCTCAATGCAGAAAAAGTGACAATATTAAGCAATAGTTTCACTTTTTTGATGCTAAACTCCCCTGCTCTTGAAGTTGGTCTATGTTGATATTCTTAAGAAAAAAAGCAGATTGACTGATCTGGCGGCCGTATTACTGTTAATTTTCATTACACCCCTTCAAAGTATCCTTTATCTTGGATGCTTTCTAAATGTGATTGTAAGCTGTGACTGGTAAATATTAAGTGAAATGTTGCAGCAATTTAGGGGAAACGAGGCTGTTCTGTTCAATGCAGCATTTAATACCAATCCAACTTGTTGCAAAAGCAATAAACTTACCAGCAGCTGCACGGGGCTGGTCTTCCCTAGCACTGCACCAAAAGAGATCAACACTACAGCACAGGCAAATTCAGCATTGATTAGATTCACCACTCCAAGGTGAATCTTCCCTTCATGATAAAACTGGAAAAAGCCCTGGACCAGAATAGCCCACTGAATGGCAAATGTGGCAGTAAGGAAGTTAAAGACCATTCCGCCAAAACCATAGCGCCGGAAAAAGGCCAGAAGGCAGCCAAATCCAATAAATATCATCACCTGAATATCAGCAAAAAATGAATAGTTCTTATACAATGAGTTCTCCATGGGATTTGTCTGGTTGTTCTGTAGAACTGCATTAGCGTGGTCATCATAAGTTACAAATACAGCATAAAGAATGACAATCACAATCTCTAATGCAAAAATAAGTGCAGGAAGCCGCACTCGCAAACCTGTGGAATTTCTCTTCATTTTGACTAAGCGCAAAGACTGCAGTCGCTTGTCACTTTCTCTGTCCTGTGGCACACTTTCATTTTATCTACTGTACCTTGATAAGCCAAATGCTTTTCATTGGCTAAAATATAAAGTTGCACCACTCACAGGCTGCTGAGGTAACTGGGAAGCCGGCTGCACTTTGTCCTTGGTAATAACCATTTCCAGGATTCAGACTGATCAGCAGTTCTTTAACTTCAACAAAGGATATGCTACACTATGTTTAAATTATCCATAGATAAAGGGGTGCAAAGAAAGTGTTTAGAGGAATGTTTTTACATTTGTTTTCTGATCTGGTAGTTCTCGAAAGCCAGCGATATTTGTGGAATTCTGTTTAAAACCCAATTATTTACATATGATGCTTTTATTTGTGATGATGATTTTTATTTGATATGATGCTTTTGTTTGTTTGTGTATTTTCTTGCATGGTTTGATATTGCAGTTTGGAAAGTGCATTCTGACCTTTAATAAAATAGAGTTAGTATGTCTTTTATTATTTTTTATTATGGCTGGTTTTAAATTGTCTTAACAGTTCTATTGTAAAATGACATCTGACCAACATCAATAAAAGTACATCTGATTAAATGATCCTTACAAAAAAGTACTATATTACTATAAGTATTATAGTATTATTATATAAGATACTATGATTGTACTGTAGTAAATAGATGGTCTATTTGATGTAGTTCATGGTATTTTTATGTTATTGTAAACTACCTTCAAAAATGTACATGTACAGTGCTTGACCCCAGGTCTTATTTCCATCACTGACAAATGAAAACACAGAAATAATAGTTGTAATAAATGACTTGAACTTTATTGCATTTTGTGCAGACAAGTCTATAAAATGGTCCAGAGAAACCAATTTTCATAGAACATAGAAGCATTTGACAAGGTAAAACAATAATTTAAGATATCTTGTTTAAATATATATATTTTTATATAACACAATTGAGACACAATGTTCTATCTATTTAAAATATTAAACTTGCATGGACACACAAATTAAACAGCTAGGCTAAGATAACCATAATGTGTAATATATTTACAAAAGTAACTACCAAGGTTTAACCTCTCTTTTTCCTAGAGTGATATGCCACACACAGCCATATACATACACATACAGAATCATGCCGCCTCCTTCCCTGTTACAGTCACACTCACAATCACACTCTGAATCCTTGTTTCAAGGAGTGAGAACGGAAACTGAGAACAAAAAACACAATCTCTAATCAAGATCACTGTCTTTGGATCTACATTGACTACGATACAAAATGTGTCACGGCTCTCCTATGGATAAAGTAGAAATGTTGACTGTGTAGAAGTCTGTTTTTACACACGCTGCTGGGAAAGATTCAGAATTCAGAAATATCTGAAGACGCACTTTAAAATCAGAATCAATACTTATAATGTCATTGAGTGAATGGCTGGATAGACAATCAGGATTTAACACCAACATGCTGAAATAGGTAGCAGGTACACAGAATATGCTAGAATGAATGGTCATTAACCTCCTCCAGTTGATCTAAAGTAACTTCTAAAGCCTCTTCTGCCTGGTGTAGCCAAAAGAGGATAATGCAACCATGGTAAGTTTAGGTTTCCAGTCAAAGGTTTCTCTTGGATGTACTTCATCCGGGTTGGCTAATGAGCCCTTTCTATGTGCTAAGTCCACAGATATACAGCTGTCTCATATTGCATTTGAAAATTCTTACATTTCTTCATTAGCATTCAGCAAACACTCTTAAATTATCATTAGCACCTTCTGAAACACCTGGGCATTCTTAAGAATCAAATTTAGTTAGCTGGTTAATTTAAAAGCCCTGTTAATCAACTAGTAGACTGCAGTATACCATTGTTGCAGGATAGTTAAACAAGTCATTGTTGCATAATAAAGCATCAAATACCTAGACATTTACTTCAGATGCTCCTAGTACACTGCCTCGCATCATTACACAACAATAACAATAAATAAAAAAACAAAAAAATAAAGACACACGTTGCCTAACATTACAAACAAATTAAATGTGTTTGAAAGAAATGCTATCTTTACTTATAATTTTCACAGTGCTTATTTCTAGTTATGCTTTGGCCAATTTGGGGTGGCTTTATAGCGTATCATCCCTCTAATGGGGAGATAAGGAACGACATGCTATACACGGTTTATGACTTTAATGCCTCCAGCCCTGGGAAAAGAATAAGACGGGATCTGATAAAATGATATAGAAAAGCCCTTAGCATCAATGCAATTTCAATTCAGATTTGATGAGATTTATTTCTGATTCAATAAGATTCAATTCAAATGTTATAAATTTCATGAAGAATGGGACGTCAGACATCATCCGTTTTGCAAAGCAAAACCTCTGTATCCAACAGCGTAGCATGCAGCCAATATGGCTAATCCTCAGCATTGTTCCCTTTGAATTTCTTAATGTGGAAAGTTTTCATAAACGGCAAGCCACCCTGGCAGATAATGGAAGCCCTGATTTCAATCTACAATACTTATACAACTATAAACAATTTAATATAAAGTCATTTAAGACCCTCAAAGATCTTACTAAACTGTAATTGCATAGGACTCCAAAGAAGCCAAACTTGTCTTTTGTGTTGTAAATACTAACTTACAGCAATGCAAATAGATCCTTCAGATAAGATTATCATTTTAACTAGAAACAAGCATTAAAATTGGAAGAATTACGATAGGTAGCACTTATCACATACTTCGCAATTCCTGTTTTGGATAAAATTATTAGTTGATTGTGAGCATAACTAGCATAGTGAGAGGATATTTACTTCGCTATAATTAAAATTATTTCACAACCAATGAATTAGCTAAAATCACTTGTAGACCACAACCTTAATACACTACCTTTCTAGTAAATGAAGTTTACACTTATGAAAGGACAACATGTGAGGATAGGTGAAGTATGCATTAACAGTATTAGGACAGACAGTGCCTTTTCGATAAACTGGGACATTTTGCCAGTAAAATTCATCCTGTCCTGTTGTAGTACCCAAACCCTGTGAAATATTTTGTGAAAAGTCACTCTCAACTAATCAGAACACAAATAGGCTATCATAAAACGAAATAAATATTCTTTGTATGTTTCTTTTGTTTTCAGTCTCATATTTTGCAGGTATGCAATATATATACACTGTAATGAACATAGCAGCAACCTCAGCACAATTTGATTTTATAGTTTTAAACGTACAGTTAGTTTCTTTTTTTAATCTCACATTTACACAAGACAATATTTTTACTAATCTATTCAGTAATATATTTATTTTTTCATCATTGCAATTTAACAAAAAAATAAAATATTTTTTCATTTTAGATAAATGTTTTCATTTTAGATAATTGCTAAATATCTTTATCTATATCTACCACACATGAACTAAATATCCCGTGCTTGTGATTTAAACAGTCGGCATCAGTCTCTCACGAATGATGCTTACATGTAGCAAATTACTGTCTACTTTACAAATGTAGAAAATAAAAGCAAATTTCAGACATTTATGACAAATGTTAAATATGATATGCTTTTAAAATATTGTGTAGTTAAAATATGCTTTTGTTTACAAATTTGATTTGGTGAAAAATTATGAGTTCTTTGTTATTAAAACTAGATCTGCTTACTAAGTAACTGGTGATCAGACACATGATATAATTTAATGTTAATTTTACCCAACATTGTTCTTTTTATATGAAAATGTAAATAGAATGAATTATTTCAGTTTTTTTCTCAGTTTTCATATGGCACAATTTATTTTATGATTTGGCAAGAGATGTCGATACCATGTCTTGACCATGTTTATAATCAATCAAAAACTGCTGAATGAATAAATAATTTTCTTTGTAAAATAAACATCGGAAATATAAATACTGATTCTCTTCTATTTACATTCCCCTACGATATGTAATTCTACTATTTAAATAAGATTATTCAGGATAATATCTGTACTGGACATTTAAACTGTATATATTTTTTTCAATATACAGCAAGTTCTGGTTTTATGACACTTATGTTCCACAGTATGTACACATATGTGGGCTGAACCATATAATTCATGTCTACTGATTCTGTTTTTCAGTGTCATAGACTAAACAAACGTATCTGTGAAAGGAACAGAATCATCATTATTCTTCTTATAGCTTCCAAATCTATGTTAGTACAAATACACACTCTCATATTGTGTATGAGTCTTAAAAGGCTGACTTAGTCAAAGGACATGCAAATGTTTGAGGGGTACAGCTAAATCATTGATCCAGAAGGATGACCTCTGAGTGTTCTAACCTAGCTCACAATAAACCCTGGTCAGTTCTGGCCTTGGTGTAAAAACTCACCTTGGACAGTTACGTGGTGCACTGGAAGACTGTTTTCAACAAAGAAATATTTAACCCATTCTGTTTACCCTACGATGAATAGTGTACTGACAGTACAGGAGAAACTGATTTGCTATATAAAGGGGTGGTCACACTAAATTTTGAATTCCACTGACTTTCATTCATATGTTGTACATGATCATAAGAAAGTATGCACGCATGCATACACATGACGTTTTGACTTTTCTGCATACTAATATTTAAGTTTGTTGCAAATTTGGAAAGCTACAGTATATATGCTATATATAGGACGTTAGGCCAATACAGCATCAAACAGATTGATCTAGTAGGTGAAAATGAAATGTGGAGGAAATTCAGCTTAGTGGTTTTGCAACATCTGTTTTACTATATATTAGATTCTATGTTTAAAAGAACACATACACCAATTAGAAAGAAACTCCAGATGGTTTGTAATGTTGAAGAAAACGGAAACAGTAAGCATATTTTAGCATTTTGAATTGATTGTTCTAAAATCTGCAATCACCAAAAATAGTTATTTTGTTAGGTTTTTGCATGCTCAAAATTTAGCGTGACTGCCCCTTAAGGGTTTGTTCTGTGAAGTTTACTAATAAGGTTTGATGAATGAGAGTATTTTGTTGTGTCATTGGAGAACATGGATTTATCTGTCATTTGGGAATAAGTCATTAGAATGTAATAAGAAAGACCAGCTCAATCCCATCCTGATCTGTGCAATATGTACGTTGAGGTGAAAAATAAGACAATAAGAGGAAGATAGAAAGATGAGATAAAATGTTTAAACTCAGAATGTGAAAGAAGTGACATCTACTAAGCTGGTGTCTTTTTAGAGGTCTTAGGCTATGTAGTGCAAAGTCATCTGATATGTGCTGGGGCGTTATTGCTCATGGTGTAGGTTAGGGGGTGACTGGGATGTCCGTCTATGCAGTGAGGGACAAGGGTTACGAGTAGTTGGCAGATGAGCTTGGCCCCTCAAGAGTAGATGGTGATGACTTCACGTCCTCCTCCGCGCACGAGAAGGACCCTGTTGAGACCTTCAGTCAAGACCTCAAGGAATTCCATGTCTGCGTGACTGAAGTTAAGAGGCATTTATTTAATCACATTTATTCATAGTTTTAACATATATTATACATATATTACATATATATTATAAATATGTAGAAAGTAAATTCATTATAAAGAAATCAGCAGGGAAATAACAAGGATACAGTTTTCTTCTCCAGTACGGTTCCTAGGTGGACCAGGCATGTTCAGCAAGACAAGTTTAGCTTCTTGTGACTTCTTCACAATGACCTCGTTGAGCTTCTGTGCATGGTGCATGCGTCTGACGTTAGACTGATTCCTGTATGAAAGATCATAAAAGATCTTCTGTGAAGGTGAGATTTCTCTGTATGACTAATGCCAAAAGTAGCACCCATTAATTACTGTTACAATCACTAGCATATTTCTACCAATCATATAGATATAAAGTGTGGATTCATATGTTAAATGAAGAAGCATTAGTGTTATCTTGTGTGTACTCACAGGTTCTCCCATTCCCTGAAGCATATGAGAAGAAAAATACAGTGAGCAAAACAGTAAACAAAATTCAAAATTCATGAACTGTCCCCCTTTCCATTCAGGAATTGGATGTCAGAAACAGGATGTTGACTTTGGATGACTCAGGATGTTGTAGAATATTTCTCTATATTAAATTTAATAGTGTCAAACCAAATAACACAGGCATATAACCATAATTATTGAATTATTAAAGTTGAATTAATATTCTGCATCCTGTTTGCTACCTCAGTTCAAATTCACAAATTTAATACAAATTTACAAGGCATTCCTAATTAAATTCTAAATTGTGCGCAATCCTAATTTGTCGAACATTTCCTTCATATCTTGGATCTAATTTATGATTGATTTGTGATAGCTTCCCTGTTCACCTGATACAAACCAAACTGTCAGATGATTATCAGTTATGCTCTGTTTAATTTATCAATCTTCATTGCCTGGACTCACGGTTTCATGTTGAACATGTCCTTTATGCTTTCTGGGTTGACCACTGCTGGGTTATTCATCTTCTCTGTATCGTCTGTCCAGGTCATTTGCATCTCCTGTCCGGGGGTCATGGCCGCTGGGGTGGGTGAAGTTGGGGAGGTGGGGCTAGTGGGGGTGGGGGTGGCATTTTTTCCCTGAATGAGTTGCACCTGTCGAGGACGGGAGAGATGTACAGACTAAGAGAAAGGTAAGAAGAGGATAGAGGGATAAAAAAATGGTAAGAATTTGCCATTTTCAGTTAGCATCGATCTTAAAGAGAGAGAGAGAGACTTCCAGGGTGTTAACGGCAGAGAAAGATTCTTTTGGAAATAATCACTAAGAGAAGAGACAGAGGCAGAAATAGGAAGTGATAGAGAGTTCGTCATAGCTGACAGGTCCGTGCTCTCATCTAATCGGCACAGACAGAAGAAGGGCATGATTAGCTCAGATGGAACACAAGCACAGAGTGGCACATTGATGGATGATTGTGTAGTGGAAGAAGTGAGACGATGGCGATACTGTACCTCTTCCTCAGGTTTCTCTTCGCCACTTCCTGCCACAGAGTCCTCAGCGATGCTCCTCTGCGTGTGCAGGTTCGGAGGGTTCTTTCGCCGAATAGACCCACGAGAAACATCTGTGATGCTCTGAATCTGAGGAGACAACATCAATGCTGCTAGATTGATTTAAAGCAGGGGTCACCAACACGGTGCCCGCGGGCACCAGGTCGCCCCCAAGGACCACATGAGTCGCCCGCAGGCCTGTTCTAAAAATAGCACAACTCACTAGTAAGCTGCGTCTAAAATTTAATTTTATTCTGTTGCTATTCTTTTTTAATCACACATTTGCATTTATATAGATTTAAAAATGACAATATCTTAAAAATATGTTTATTATACATGAAGTTTAGTTGTTATTTCAGAAGAGTGTATCAAACTGGTAGCCCTTCATATGACTCAGTAGCCATGAAGTAGCTCTCAGTTTCAAAAAGGTTGGTGACCCCTGATTTAAAGTATACGAGTTGCATATATCTGATTTATCTGGTTATTCATTAAAAAATATTAATATCTCATTGAAAAAAAGGATGAAATTCCACTTTCTATTATCCTTCTATGTTTTATAACCTAATAAAACAATGTAGTATTGTACAATAAGTATTACAAAATTGACAATTGGGTCCTAAAACTGACTGGTTATATTACACTATGTACAGAACTACAATTTTATTTTTATCTGCATTGTCATTTACTAATATAGTATATTACTTTAGAAGGTAAAATAGTATTTATCTTTGGTTTCCGTGGTTCCTAAAAACATTCCAAGCCACGTAAAATGATGTAGTTTCTGTGGCTTATTGCATTATGTATCGGGTTATGTTTATTTGTATGTAAATGTATATTTTTCTTTCTATTTCTTTTTATTCTTTTATTGCATGCACAGTAATGCGACAAGAATTTTATTGTACAGGGAACTGTGCATATGACAATAAAGACTTTAAGCTTGACTCTGTGGGAGTATCGGTACCTCTCTCTCACGCTCGTTCTTGGTGAGGTGCATCTCCTTCAGGATTTGTGATCGTTGTTCCATTACCAGGGTCTTTTCGTAAGTGTAGGCCGAGATATCACTGTCATGCTTAAAGCAAATGAAAAAAATCAGGTTAATGCCCAAGTAAGTGTATATACAGCAGGGATGTGTGCAGAGGCAGTGTGTGCGCGTGTGTGTTCCTCACCATTTCCACCACCTCCACCTCAGCATCAAGACGCAGGTGATAAAGGAACGTCATCAGATCTTTCTTCATCTGAATGCTGTTGTCATCCATCTGAGCCACGGTGAAGATGCGCATCTTACACTTCCTCCACACCTAGAAACACGTGCAGGATCACAATCAGTTCTTTCTTATGACATTTACATTTAAGCATTTGACAGACGCTTTTATCCAATGCGACTTTCATTGCATTATACTACACATTGTTTCTAAGTAGGTGCAATCCCTGGGATTGAACCCATGACCTTGGCGTTGTTAACGCCATGCTCTAACCACTGAGCTACAGGAAAGCTTATGACATTACACAAACACAATTTAAACACAATTTAGTCATTATAATCTAGTTTAACTGCCCTTAGCCTGAAATATGGTGTGTAAATTGACTATGTCATGTTCTAAACTGCAGCACTTTAAACAGTTAGTAAACACAGAAACTGAACATGAACTCTGTTTTAAACCCTAATATGCAGCCTCACTATACTTTCCAGACAGGCAGAAGGCTTCTAGGGGAGCATCCTATCTGAAATGGAACCTCAAAACAACTAAAGTCTGTTCTGAATGACAAAATTACAAACAATGAGAGAAAGAGAGATTTAAAGAGACAGAGAGAGAGTGAGTGCATATACCTTGTGCTGGCGCAGAAGGAAGGGAAGGAGCATGAGCATGCCTCCATCATGGACAATCCACCACACATCAATGTGGCCCTCAGTGAAACGCTCGCCATTTGATGGATATGCAGAAATATTCTTTGGGACCAACAATGCCAAGCTAGCAGCTGTGGTCTCCCGAACAACCTCTGTCAATAAACCATGTCAATATACACAAACACACGATTTGTTTCTTTGTGCTGCCATACATTTGTGTGTAGATAACATTTATCAATGTTAATATGAAATATTATTATATAATTATAACATACTATATCATATATATTATCTATGCCTTTCATCTTCTTTATCATGTTTTACCACTGCTTATAACTTACACAATGACTTTACAGTATGTTATCATAAGCAGTAAAGCTACATTGCCTCAAAAGTTGTAAAACTTAGGTAAAAAGTTCATGCTTGTGCCCAATTCAAACTTGTGACCTTGCCTGAATTGCCTTAAAAACCTAAAGCCTCAACCACAAACCTGAGGCTCAGCTGTATTTGACACTTTATACAAGCTAAACATTAAACTGAAGATAATACTGGATCAACCAGGGTGATAACAGAGTCATAATTATCTCTTGCAATCCACCAGCTGATCTTCACTTATATAAGCTGGAGAATCATTGTCTCACCAATAAAGTTCCGGCAACGGTGGTGCTCCTCAGCCTGCTTCCAGTTCTTTGGGAAGCTGACCAGTACAGCATTGTGGCGAAGGCCACCCAGACCCGCCGCCTGGATTATGTGTGATGTGGCATCTCGCAGGTTGGAGGAGATCACCACCTGACTGAATCCCTTCACCTTCTCGACCTCCATCAGCTTTCTCAGAGACTAAGAGATAATGGAAAATGGTTGTTGGCGTCTTATTTTACGTAATAATGAATCAATGAGCATTTGGGCTTTTGGTGTGTAGAGTTTTTGATTCTCTGTGTGTGAATACCTGGTCTGCTTTCAGTGCCTGTTGTTGGTTGTTCAGGTAGGTGCCCTCCACACATGCCCCCACGATGGTCAGGCCTTTGCCTGCTTTTAGCTGATTGGTCAGTGACAAAAGTCGAGGCTGCTCCACGTTCTGCTCCCCATCCAAGCCCATAAGCACCAAAATCTGTGGCCTGGGTAGTAAATTTGACATTACATTCAGTTACATATTTTGAACGAAAGGCCTTGCAATCGGGCACACAGTCGCTCGGTGGGTAGCACTGTTGCCTTACAGCAGGAAAGCCTGGGTTTAATCCTCAGCTGGGTTTTTTAATGACTACTGTTTTTTAAACAATGTAGAATGAGTAGGTGTGTCCAAACATTTGAGTGACAGTGTATTACTGATGAGACACTAACCTCCAGTTTTTAGTGTGAGGTGGACCTTCCTCCAGCCGCATCAAAGCAAAGCGGGCAGCACTGAGAGAGATGCCACGTATCCCATCACCCCACTCCTTCTCTGCCCTGAAGAGAGAGAACGCATGAATGTGCTGTCACTTCAAATTAATGTGAAACTGCATTTAAACCCATTTCACTACTGTAATGTGACATATGTCTTTGAGGAATCTGAATCTGTCAGACTTATAGACAACATTATCCAACAAGTTTCCTTAGGTGACATCACCTTAAATGGAAAGTGCTGTTAGAGCAAGTAATTAAGTGAAGCACTGCAAAGGTAAACACATTACAAACACTGACACAATACAGGATAAAAACATGCATAATAAAACCAGGACAGTGTAAATTAGTAAAGAGGCCGAGTTTTGATTTTATATTAGCATTTTATATTAGCATTCAATTAGCAAAAGTGGATTGCATAATTTGTGCCAAATACATAATTCAAAGAAATGTTTAAGTGAAAGGGACATTTGTCAGATATGGTAGCCCAAACCCAAAATGTGACCTCTGTATTTAACCCACACAGTGAACACACAGAGCACTGTGCCCGGTGAGTAATCAGGGGTTAGGTGCCTTGCTCGAGGACACTTCAGTTTCTACCTGCCGCCACTGGTATCAAACCAGCAAACTTCTGATTACAAGCCCACCTCACTAACCAGTAGGCCACAATTGTTTAATCAACTCCAGTTAATCTTTGCACTGGTCGAGGTCAAAGTCTGAAATCTGAAGCTATATTAAAGTACATATAAAGAACATAATTATTCAGTTACAATCTCAAGTCGTAAAATAATTCCTCTTAACAAAATACCCACGCTGGCCAGAAAACTTCGCAGCTAATAATGGATTTTTCGCCAGAAGTGAGATTGATCTTTTTTGTGCAAAAATCATTATGTTTCTTTATCCACTCTTTCCCCTGAGGTTCGTTTTGGTTTGCTTACCCGCAGAACTCAATGTATTTGTAGATGCAGCCAGCAATCACCATGGCAACTATGGCATAGTACCAGGAGCACAGGAACATCAGAGTAAGACACAAGCTCATGCCCAGTAGTGACAAAGCCCTGGAAAAACAACAAAAACACTCAAAAAAGGAGTCTAATTATTATTTGCCTATTTAGCATTTTGTTCATAGTAATACTGTTTTGGTTAAAGTTGTATATGTACTAATTATGGTACACTAACCTTGGTGCTGAAACAGTCTTAAATTATATGGTGTGGTTTTTGCAGCATTCATCATAAGATTATAGCTTATTAAAAACTGATATCTTTCATCCCCTCAAACTGATAATTCTGCCATCAAAGATATCTAACACTGTTTAGGAGCTCACAAGAGTTTGTGTGGGAAGGTATGTGTGATGATGTACCAGTGGTAGAACTTGAAGCGTGGTCTCCAGTTGGGGGTTCTGAGGAGCGTCTGCAGCGCACAAGCCAGGTTTACAAACATATAGCACATAAGAAAGAACCTGTAGAGATCATAGCAACATTATAGTACATCAGTATATGTGATATATATAGGTTAAGATCTTGAACTCACATGTATTGAAAATCTATGAATGTAATTAGAGGGAATGTATTATTCCAGAAGAAGATTAATTGTAAGATTCATTGTATTTAATATGACATATACTGTAACATATAAGTGATTATTTAGGTACATGCTTTTAATACAGAGACAGAACTAAAATATAATAACTGCAACTGTAAATATAATGTCAGTGGAGACCTGTGGCTATATTCCTGTAGCTCAAGCATGGTGCTAGCAACACCAGTTTTGTTGGTTCAATTCCCAGGAAACACACAGACTGATATGACATATAAACTGTGAATTTAATGCACTGCCAGATGCATTAATGTGAATTCCTATAGTTTATGCAGGAATGATAAAGAATTTGGTGTGGTATGTGTTGCTCACATAGAGAGAATGGGTGCCACAGCATCCAGAGAGGCAATGAGGATGCCAATCTCACAGATACAGGCTGTCAAAAGGAGAGCCCATGTAGGTTCACCGTTAGCTTTGCCATGTCCAAACACCTGTAAACACAAAAGACAACAAAGTATAATTAATCTATTATTTATATGACGTAAAACAGACAAAAATTAAGGGAAATACAAGTATATAATGTACATATACCCTGAGGAAAGGAATGATTCCATCTCGGGCGATAGCTTGAAGGAGGCGGGGTGCTCCTGTCAAACTCTGAAGCCCCGCCCCACAGGTGGAGAAGAATGAGCCAAACACAATGACCCAGGGTGAGGGCCATGCCAGGGTACCAATAACCAAGTTACCGTTGACGCCTTCCCCAAACCTGTGTATTAAAACATGATTAGCCACTTACAAGTGTAAATTTAGTAGGAAATGTCTTTAAAGCTGAAGTGTATTGATTTCAGCTGAAGCTCAACTAAATTTAGTCAGAACTGAGTTTAGAGTACGTGAATCAAAATAAAAAGTAAAAACTCACTTGTCCCTCAAAACAACTCCGTCCACGCAGGCTCCAAACAAAATCACACAAGACATGTCTGGGAGAGCAGAAATTTAGGACAACACAAAGCAGCAAAAGCTATTTCAGCTATTTTACCAAAAATGAAGTCTTTTTATTGTAACATTTTGTGGTTTCCCAGATATCAAATTACACTGCATACTATATACTGTATTTCCAGGGAGTGCAATTCTGCACTGTCACAGTGGAACTCATGGATCATTTATTTGAGCAATGCTAGAACAGAATAATAGCTTTAGTGAAGGATACAAATAGTGGAGGTGGTAGCAATGGCCAGGATAGTGCCAATAGGGATGGACTTCTGAGCATCCTGCAGGTCCCCAGAACGGTTGGAACCAGCCATGATACCTAAGACACACGCACACGTTTGCAAACGCGCGCACACACACACATATACAAACTATAGATATAAAGTATCTCAGAGTTTGGAAGAAACAGACTGCTAGAGATGAAGATCTTAGATTATTGATGCTGGTGTGGCTGTTGGCTTGAGTTTTGCTTACACTGTCAAATGTCCCCACAAGGATAGTAAAACCTAAAATCACCTACATTCTGAGGACCATCCAATGGCCCCCCTGAGGAAAACGGCTTAATAAAGTCACTAAATCACATCTTAATGAACATCTAAAACTGCAGCAAGGATTTTCTCTGGGTTAGGTTTATGAATAAAACATTTAAAATATCATTAGCTAGGTATAAAAACAACAGAAGTCAATGAAAAGTCCAGACCATGCTAGAAACAAAAACAACACGCTTATAAGAGTGACAACACTCAACCTCTTTGTGGTTTTTGAGAATATGCAGTTATGAAGCATCTCTCTCCTTATGTAACAAGTTCTTCTTGTCAACACTGGTGAGTGGACTCAGATATTTGCATCATATAAATAATGCAGAAAACTTTTCGAAAGCATCTGCACCTGCATTATTTATTAAGGTGACTTAATTCTAAGTCAGAGTCAAATTAATATGACAATACATCCTAAAACAACCCTAATAAAATGATAGACAGAAGAAATGCATTAATAATTCCAATTTATTAACCAGGTTGTTACACAGTTGGTTCTGACCTGTGACAGAGGGGAAGTAGATGCCAACCAGCAGGGTAAAGAAGCTGGTGATATCAGCCAGAACATAGCGGTTAGTGTTGGTTAATGCAGCATCGGGGTCAAGCACTGCTGGTACACCTCGTTTCTCTAACATTGAATTTTTCTCCGTAAAGGTGCTGAAGAGGTTCTCTGTGAGAAAGAAAAGAGACACCTGTCAAATTAAGAGGCAATTCTCCACACACACTTTCTCATGTATTTCATACATAATTTCCAGTAAA
>JAZGTJ010002995.1:2845-38317 GCA_036877575.1 Botia almorhae
GTTTTGTGTGCTGTGATGGTTGTTCATGAGTGCCTTGTTTGTTCTGAACAGTTAAACTGAGCTTCTGTTCTTCAGAAAAATCCTCCAGGTCCTGCAGATTCTTGTTTTCCAGCATCTTTGGCATATTGGAACCATTTCCAGAAGTGACCGTATGGTTCTGAGATCTGTTTTCACATTGAGGAAAATTAAGGGACTCAAACACAACTATTTTAAAAGGTTTAGACATTCACAGATGCTCCAAAAAGAAACACGATGCATTTAGAGTCAGGGGGGGAAACTTGTTGCATTAGAAGATCTATGTAAATTGTATTTAATTTGTCTTCCGAGAAACATGCAAGTATCTTCTGTTGCTTCCGAAAGGCAGTACTAAATGGAATAAAATTATATTTCAACAAAAAAATTTTGAGCATCTTCATCCTGTTCCCAACATCCTGTTCCATTCTCGATGACCCGTTTTATTTCTGCTTCCCCAAAAGCTTGAATTCTCGGACATTCCCATGCAAATTGGTTACACTCGCCTGTCTTCGTAGGAATGTGATCGCCGAGTACAACACCACCTGTGCCTTTACTGTGGTCATTCTGGTCACATCAGGTCTACCTGTCCTATCCAACCCCCCACTAACCGCCTTCTGGTGAATGCCACTAAGGTTACTGCCTCCTCCGGCATAAAAGAATCTGTTAAGCTTGTAACATCTAAAAACAATCACCACATTTGCCCTTATATACTCCGGGGTGACTGGGAATTTCATTTCAGACGAGTTTGCTTGGTTGAATAACCCTGCATTAACTACTTGTGATACCTCTATAGTGGTGGAGGCATTGGATGGGTGACCCCTGGCTTGGGAAAAATCCAGCATGCAACCCAGTACGTACAGTTAGAAATATTCACCCTGCATTCTGAGAGGATCCGGTTCTATGTTATACCCTCATCAAACCATTTGATCGTTCTGGGACTGCCCTGGTTAACTGCTCATGATCCCGTCATCTCCTGGAAGGAGGGTCAGATTGTCCAATGGGGACTTTCATGTCACTATCACTGCTTGGCTCCAGTCACTCAGATCCTTGAACAGATCCCTAATCCCTCCTAAAGACCCACGAGGTTCCAAGTCAGATGTACCCATTGAGCATACTAATCCGGTCAAGATTTCCAGTTACATAACTCGCCTGATTTCTACCCGCCAGAACAGAGCTACTCAAAGTGCGTACTCTGTGCCCCGGAACCAGCCATATAAAAGATGCCAACCTTCCGCATCTCAGGTGTTCCATAGTACTCAAGTCTCAAGTCCAAAGGCTCCTCATGGCAACTTTCCTAGTGAAGGTCCTGCATACACCCCTGGTCAATGGGTCTGGCTATCAACCCGAGACCTTCAACTCAAGCTTCCATGCAAGAGGTTCAAACCTAGGTATGTTGGTCCTTTCTGAATTTTAGAAAAGATTACACCAGTGTCCTTTTGCCTTGATCTCCCTGCTAATTACCATATTTCTCCTACCTTCCATGTTTCCCTGCTAAAACCCACTGGTGGTCCAGTTAGGGAGGCTGAGGAAGCACCCAGAGGACAGACCCCCCCCGATCATGGTTGACGGCGAGGAGTCCGTGAGCTTCTGGACTCCAGGTGTCGGGGCAGTACGTTGCAGTACCTGGCGGACTGGGAGGGGCACGCCCCGAGAAAAGGTCATGGGTAAACACAGGTGATATCCTGGATCCCACACTGACCGAAGAATTTCACAGGCTGTCTCTTCGTCCACGTGATAAACCCTGACACCGTCTGCCTTCTCGCATCAGAAGCCGCTCGCAGGGGAGGGCTCTGTTATGGTGGAGGCTCCAGCCTCTTCTTCACCACGCCACCAGAGGGAACCCTTACTAGATTACTGATCGGATCTCCACGCACTACAATTCCCACAATGCACTTACCTAAACTGATTACTTCCTGTTGTCCACCTGTTCCTCATCATGAACTGTGTATATATACTGGACTCTAACAAACACTTTTTGCGGAGTCTTGATTTGCCACATGCATCATTTCTGAGCGTTTTTCCCTGTTAACTCTTTTGCCTTCTCTGTATGACCTGGATTGTTTACGTTTATTGATTGTTGCTGCCTGCCCTTTTGTATTGGATTAATTACCGTTGCTGATTGTTTGCTATCTGCTTCGATCTTGGACTGTTTTACTGAATCTAATTGTTTGCTGCCTGCCTTTGAACATTGCCTGTCCCCTGTTTACTCTATTGCCTTGCCTCTGCTGTGTTTGTTTGCTGTTGTTGAACGTGCCTGTTTACTTCGTCGTTAAATACGCAGCAGATAGATCCTAACTTGTCTGACTCTTCGTTACAACCAGCGTAACAGTGAAAATTTATCCCATGATAAAATTTATCCCATGATATTTATCCACATAATAATGTTTCCGAGGGGCAGAATGTATAATGTGAATAGCAGAGGGCCTAAAATAGATCCTTGAGGCAGGCCATATTTTACTGGCATTAATTCTGATGATTTCCCATTCAAATAAACAAAATGGTAGTCTCCCGCTTCTCGGTCAGCCAAGTAGGAGCAAAACCACCGAAGAGCCTGATCTTGAATGCCAACGTATTTTTGTAGATCTAACAGAATGACATGGTCTATCGTGTCAAATGTACCACTAAGATCAAGTAAGACTTACAATGAGATGCAACCCTTGTCCGCAGCTAGAACTAAATCATTAGTAATTTTGACCAAAGCAGTTCTGTACTATGATGTGGTCTAAATCCTGACTGGATCTTTTCAAAGATATTGTTTCTGTGTAAGAAGGCACACAGTTGCATGGATACAACCTTTTCTAATATTTCAGACATGAAACAGTTTGTCAGTTAATTTAAATCTAGTTTATTTGTGAGAGGCTTAATAATAATTACAATAAACTACTAATGTTAAGGAGATTCATATAATAGTCATATAATGCAACAAATCTTAACGGTGCCCTCTGTTTGTGCCTGTTCATTTTTAGGCAAAAAACAAAATCCAAATCACTTAAAAAAACATTCTAAATGGCGATTTTTTTTTGTTTACATTTACATTGTCATTTAGCTGACACTTTTATCCAAAGCGACTTACAAATGAGGACAAGGAAGCAACTTCAACTACAATAAGAGGCAACAGTGAATAAGTGCTATAGACAGGTGTCAGGTATTTCAACACAGTATAAGAAGTTTTTTTTAAAGAAGTAGAAGTGGCGGTGTGTTAGTAAATTAGTCAAGGAAGTGAAGATGAAAAAGATGAGTTTTTAGTTGTTTCTTGAAAATGGCTAATGATTCTGATGGAGATATGGAGTTCATTCCACCAACCGGGCAGAGTGAAAGAAAGAGTCCGGGAAAGTGATTTCTTCCCTCGTTGGGATGGAACCACAAGGCGATGATCGTTAGCTAAACTATTTTTGGTGGGCGCATAAGTGCGAAGAAGTGAGAGCAGGTAGGGAGGTGCAGATCCAGTAGTCACCTTGAAAGCAAACATCAGAGCCTTGAATCTGATGCGAGCAGCTACTGGCATCCAGTGCAACTAGATGAACAGTGGCATGACGTGTGCTCGTTAAAGACCACTCTAGCTGCTGCATTCTGAATCAACTGCAGGGGCTTGATAGTACAGGCTGAAAGCCCTGCGAGGAGAGCATTGCAGTAGTCCAGTCTGGAGAGAACCAGAGCTTGAACGAAGAGCTGCGTGATTCGATAGGAAGGGTCTGAACTTCCTGATGTTATAGAGGGCGAATCTGCAGGAACGAGCGGTTTTAGAGATGTGGTGAGAGAAGCTTAGTTGATCGTTAATCGTTACTCCGAGGCTTTTGACCATCTTGGATGGAGAGATGGTTGTTAATTAAAAAATGTCAAAAGTTTTTTGGGAGGGTTAGGTTTAGGTGTAGAGTTTGGGTCAGGGGATAGAATTGTCACACTTACAAAGGGAATGATACAGCATAAAGGTTTTTTGGACACAAACAGTTTTTGTGGGAGGAGGGGGTGGGAGGAATGACAGAGCTCAATGAAACAAAGCTTTTAACAAAAACAAAACTTGGAGATTACTCTTTAGGCCTCAATAACTTGATTGTCATTACACTACCAAACTGTTACCAAACTGTTTGTAGTGTCTGTCACACTTATAGAAATCGATTAAGTGGGCAATTTATTATTAAACAATAATTCTATTATAACTCTTCAGAGTGTATTTTAGTTAAGTGTCCAGACCTTTGCTAAAGCAGCATGTTGATGACATGTGGCAACATTGGTTACTTTGTACCTCAGCTATGGTTTGAATGGACAAATAGTCATTTATAAAGATAAGGATTAGGGATTTTTATTCTAATCATTTCATAGAGCTTGCTGAGGTGGACTTCCCTTCATAAGTCAGTTACTGAAGCTTAGAATTAATTGATTCAAATTATATTTGTTTTTGCTTAGAAATGTGTCTAATTCAAACAAAAAATGTTTTGACATTAAAATATGACTCAGTGGATGATTCTGTGTTCACCTAGTGGAAGCCTACTTTGTCTCTTCTGAAAAAATGTATAAGTGGGCTTGCCCAGCACCGTGACGGTGCATTCTGCACAGGCAAGCACAATTTTTTTCAGAAAATGTAAAAACTGACATTCTTTTACTGTTACCATGTACTGTTATTAGTCATGCCAGGACATTGTGCTTTAGTCTAACCAATATACAGTGCCTTGCAAAAGTATTCATACCCCCTGAACTTTTTCACATTTTGTCATTCCACAATTGTGAAGTGAAATGAAAATGATATACGGTGTTCAAAATTTTAAACAAATAAATTTTACGCTTTCCTGTAGCTCAGTGATTAGAACAGTGGTCAATTAAAATCTGAAAAGTGTGGCATGCATTTGTTTACAGCCCCCTGTACTCTGATACCCCTAAATAATAGCAGGGCAATCAATTGCCTTCAGAAGTCACCTAAGTAGTTAATAGAGTCCAGCTGTGTGTAATTTAGTCTCAGTATAAATACACCTGTTCTGTGAAGGCCTCAGTAGTTTGTTAAAGAACACAAGTGAACAAACAGCATCATGAAGACCAAGGAACTCGCCAAACAGGTCAGAGATAAAGTTGTGGAGAACTGACAGACCGAGCAAGGACAGCATTGGTCAGAGAAGCAGCCAAGAGGCCCATGGTCATTCTGGAGGAGCTGCAAAAATCCACAGCTCAGGTAGGAGAATCTGTCCACAGGACAACTATAAGTCGTGTACTCCACAAATCCGGCCTTTGTGGAAGAATGGCAAGAAGAAAGCCATTGTTAAAAGAAAGACAAGACAAGATGAAAAGTCCCATTTGCAGTTTGCCACAAGCCATGAAGGGGACACAGCAAACAAGTGGAAAAAGGTGCTCTGGTCAGATGAGACCAAAGTTGAACTTTTTGGCCTAAATGCAAAGCGTTATGTGTAGTGGAAAAGTAACACTGCTCATCACCCTGAACGCACCATCCCCACTGTGAAACATGGTGGTGACAGCATCATGCTGTGGGTATGCTTTTCTTCAGCAGGGACAGGGAAGCTGGTCAGAGTTGATGGGAAGATAAATGGAGCAAAATACCGGGCAATCCTGGAAGAAAACCTGTTGGAGGCTGCAAAAGACTTGAGACTGGGAAGGAGATTCACCTACCAGCAAGACAATGACCCTAAACATACAGCCAAAGCTACAATGGAATGGTCTGGATCAGAGAATATTCATGTGTTAGAAAGGCCCAGTCAAAGTCCAGCCCTAAATCTTATTGAGCATCTGTGGCGAGACTTGAAAATTGCTGTTCACAGATGCTCCCCATCCAATCTGTCTGAGCTTGAGCTATTTTGCAAAGAAGAATGGGAAAAGATTTCAGTCTCTAGATATGCAAAGCTGGTAGAGACATACCCCAAAAGACTTGCAGCTGTAATTGCAGCGAAAGGTGACTCTACAAAGTATTGACGCAGGGGGGATGAATACAAATGCACACCACACTGTGTGCATTTGTGTTGGTCTATTACATAAAACAAAAAACATTTAAGTTTGTGGTTGTAATGTGACAAAATGTGGAAAAGTTCAAGGGGTATGAATACTTTTGCAAGGTACTGTATATACAATCGTGATATATAATATTACCATCACAGAACAGGACTTAATATTCCATTCAATAAATGCTCATCTTTGTCTCTTATCATACATTTATCTTCCAGCCAAATGAGAATCAACTTATGATTTAAATTCATTCAAGCATTTGTGGGAAGGTATGAACTTCAATTACCATTCAGAGGTTGCAGGCAAACCACATGAGCTGGTGACTGCTGATCTTCTCAGCTAATATCAATAGCTGCAAAAATCCATTATAAACAGAGCTGTGGTAACAAATCTACAGAAAATTTAGCAAATTTCAACAGATCATTTAACCATGTTTAGCTATGCACAAATTCACATTGCAATGGCTCTGACTAAAAACTTTGGTAAAACAAGAAAACAGAGAACATTTAGAGATTTTTATGTTTTCTAAGGAAAACATTCTTGTTACTTGTCTGTAAAAAGCTTGTGATCATGACCTTCATGGCTTTCATGATTTCCTGACACAAAAGATCTGAGAAAAGCATGGGTAAGTCTAATACGGCGGGACGAAGGTCCTTCTTTTAAACAACATGCAGGAGTATGTTCGTGCGGGAGTATGTTCGTGCCCAGTATGCATTTCGAAACTGATAATGTCTATGTCTGTCAGGATCCAGGCTTCTTGTTCAGTGTCTAGAGATCTTGTTTGCAGGATCCTGACATTCCCCTGTGTTATATGTCAGAGCATGAGGTTAGATTCCGACTCATCTTGTCTTGGTTCTGGTTTCTTGTCTAGGAGTCTAAACACGTGTTCTGGGTGTGCGTTCTTTGTAGAAGCACATGCTGTTTGCTTTGTTTATATCTGTCATGTGCCCTCCGGCCTCGTGTTTTGACCCCGCCCCTTGTTTCCTCGTTCATTTTGATTTCGCACACCTGTTTGCCATTGTCGTTGTTTTATTTAATGCTCACGTGGTTTCTTTCCCGTGATGGTTCATTTGTCGCGGTTTAAGTGCGTCTGTTTGAGTAATCGTTGGCTCGTTGTCCCCGTTGACTGCTGTTCACCTTGTTAAAGTCCTCTTCTATGTCTCTAAGTAAAGTCGGTTTTGTAACCTTTGTTCTCGCCCTGTTTTTGGCCACGTGTTGTGAGTTTCAGTTATTTATTTATTTAGGGTGACCATATTCTGAGAATCCAAAAAGAGGACACCGCCACGCCCCCTTCCCCAACTCGCTCAGCTTCTGTGCGGCTCCTTCCGCGCAGGTATTATAGATAAAATAGTTTTTTACTCCAACTTCGTGTGCCGCCCCCCACGTGCCGTGACAAAATGCCGCCCCGGGCAGCTGCCCCGTTCGCCCATGCCTAAAACCGCCCCTGTGCACAATGCTTCCCATTTATCACGACCACGACTGAACATCGGGTATTTTTTTTGCAATTCGTCGGTGAAACTACATTTGTGTTTCGGCATGTTAGTGACACACAGCTCTTGCAGCGCAGCTCCTCGTTTTTGTTTTGACAATTGCGTCATTCACGTCATCAGACAGGTACCTCAGAATAATGCCAGTGGGCAGTGGCTGCATTTAAAGTGTTGAATTAATGACGGTCAATGAAATAAGGTAAAAAACCCGGACATTTGATGATATTTTACAAAATCCCCCCGGACATAATTTTATAGCCAAAAAGGAGGACATGTCTGGGTAAAAGAGGACGTATGGTCACCCTAATTTATTAAGAAGAATTGTGTTTACGTTACATTGAAGTCAGTTCCGGTTTTGTTTTCTCGTTTTTCTTACTAAGATTTATTTACCGTTGCCCCTGCGAGGGTTTGCTTCTGTTTATTTATTGAAAAAGTAAAGGTTTTTGGTTAATCCCTGTCTGCGACTCATTCTTTGTCTGATCCTGACAATTTTCTACAGAATGACCATTTTGAAGATTTTTTGCTATTTTGGTGGAGAACTTCTGAAATACTGCAATAAATTTGTCAAAATACCTTAAAATGACTGTTGTTTCAGTGAGATGTATGTGGAGTATGTACTTTCAGAACATTTAGCAACTTGTAGTTTAAATGACTCCTCGCATTGACCGGCAGCAGCTTCCCTGTACTAACACCTCTGTTCAGTTGCTGCATTGAGGAGTGGCGATGAAAGAAAATGTGGTCCATTAAACAGCACTAAGGTGATCTTAAGAGATGCTTTTAAAGACTAGATTTGAAGGGCAAAGAGACCAAAGCATGAAGCTAAAGAGGATGATCGTGTCTGCAGATCACTGGCTGACACTGGACTTTCTAAATTGATCCTTTAGTTCAACATGTAGAGCATGGAGCTAGCAACACCAAGATCACAGGTTATCTTTTGGAGACATATAAAAACTCCAAAATTTCCAATGTCAACTGTTCATTTAGACAAACCCAAATATCTACTTTGGCATATCCTTGACATATAAATAAGACCAACTCAGTAAAAAGCTACATTTGCCATCAGAGAAAAGATTTATAGACCCTGTGGTACCTGTTTCAGTACACAATGAAAAATAATGGATATTTTTCTTCCATTTCTTCCCCTACTTTCTCTTTCACAACGGCAATGACTCTTCCCACCTGTAAAGCCACTCACCATCAAGTCAGCACACTATCATTAACGCTGCCTTTTTCTGTGCACTTGAACACAAAAAAATTACTAAAAGACACACACATTCACACCCTTAAATTACACATAAAGAATAACCTCTGAGCCTAAAGTGAAAGACTATTCAAACCATAAATGCCCAACTATACTACAAGACCTGTAAAAAGAATACAATTCTAAAAGCTTGTTTATGGAGCCAATTATTTGAAAAGAGGGAGACAGAAAAGGAGAGAGAGAGAGAGAGAGAGAGAGAGAGAGATGGTTTTATCTGTCCTTCATGGTAAGCATATTGACCTTGATCCTGACTGGTCCAGGTCGAAGATGCTGGAATAACAAACCTCCATCTATCACTAAGGCAACAAAGGACATCATAGCAACAACAATTATCACATTTTTCTGTCCATAATTTAAAGACAGATTACAACAAAAATAGCATTGACATTGTAAAACTAATCCCTGAGTTTGTAAAAACAAACATAAATCCTGTTTATGGCAATGCAAGTGTACAGAAGTGTTTAAAAGCAAAAATGTGCAACAGGTTACAATGCAACACTTTCTGGAATGTTCTGGGAAAAGATTCTGGGTTTAGAAACCTTGCACATGCCAGGAGATAAAATAAAAGATAAGAAAACAATGGGCACAGATGAAACAAATGTCAATTATAGCACCCCTCAGTGGCAACATTGAGGAACATGATGTTAGAAATTAAGCTTGTGTAACTAGTATGTTTTGGACCTAAAAATGTTTTTTTTTCTCAATTTCTTCTCCTACTTTCTCTTTCACAACGACAATGACTCTTCCCACCTGTTAAGCCACTCACCATCAAGTCAGCACAGTATCATCAATGCTGCCTTTCCTGTGCAAATTCAATATAAACTGTGCAAATTAAAATGAATATTTGAGCAGCAAATAGAGCCTAATAAAACTAATGTTTTAATAAAAAAAGACAAAATAAGATGTTCTGCATAGCAGTGACGTCAGCATTAAAAACGCATAAAAACTCACCAGGGTGGGTCATTGAAAACTTAAGTGTCATTCGCTTCATTATAGCCTTGCATGAAAGGGAACTTTGAAATGAATCAATTAATTCTTATTAGTCAAAGTGAGGGTAATTTTCACTCTTTCCTGGAAATTAACAAGGTTATGTGTAAACAGGACCTGTAAAAACTACAGGTAAATCCGTCTTGGCAATTTACTAATAATAGAAGTTGACAGTAGAACATTGCCAGTAAATTACCAGTATAATGCTCCATAAATGGTGGAATGATGAAGCACTTACAGTTTTTCTATGGGATTTTTCATATTTAAATCTGGACAGCATTAGTCCACATTTATTTCCAATATATGGACAATATCAGCTTGAACTTTTTTAAAATTTCTCTGTTTTGTCTGGAAGATAAAAAAAATCATAGTGTTATCATTCAGAATGAGATGAAAAGCAAGTAAATGACAAAATGTTCACATCTGGGCGACTGTTCCATTAAAATTACTAAATTTGTTACAGAGGAGACTTTCACTCCGCCTCATCTGCACCACCAGAGGGAACCATCTCCCGAGTACTAATATCTGATTCAAACTCCAACTCTCATAATGCATCGTTTATGAAACTAATTACTTCCGCATTTGTCACCTGTTTCCAATTCGGCGTCCTATTTAAACCCTGTATGGACATTAGGCAGACACATTATGTCAGTTTAAATCTAGATTAAAGACCCACCTCATTAATCTAGCCTACACATAGTCCTATGGATTTATTACCTAAATCACTTAAGGGATCATTAGGCTGCATTAATTAGGTAAACCAGAACCTGGGACACTTTCCACAAGAACAGATGTACTAGCTCCACACTAAATCTGTCTATTTTTCATTCCCCAAGGTCCTGTAGTCAGCTGGATCCATACTCTGAGACCAGATGGTGGGGGACTGGTTGGAACGACCCTTGAGACAGATTATCAGGATTTGATAGACTTCATTAGTAAACCTACCGTTGGCACGATTTCTCAGTGCCTGACATATTATCAAATATAATTACAACCATTAATTTCATCAATAAATAACTCTTAATCATTATAATCAACTGTTTGTATCCAAGACAGTTACAAATTGCAGCTTTAACATACCAGAGGAGAACTGGCCCTCCCAGTTGAGCCTGGCTTCTCCCAAGGTTTTTTTCTCCATCTATACATCATTCGAGTTTTGGTTCCTTGCCACTGTCGCCCTGTTGTCGTGATTGCTGGGAGACTTGATTGCTGTGAAAACATCTGCCAGCTGATCTGCGCATCTCTGAGCACCCTGCCAGGAATGTTGTCTTCCTCACATCAACCGTGGTTAGTGGCATCTGGTCATTAAGAGGAGGGGTGGTCTTCCTCGTCGTCACACCATTCTGTGCCTCGAACCGAGCGTAGAAGTTGTTCAGGGCATATGGGAGGGAGGCATCACTGTCACAGACAGGTGGTGTCGTCCTGTAGTTGGTGATGGCCTGGATGCCCTGCCACATGTGCCACGTGTCTCTGCTGGCCTCAAAATGGTTGTGGATTTTCTGAGCGTGTGTGCACTTTGCTTTCCTGATACCCCTGGACAGTTTGGCGCTCGCTATTCTTAGGACCACCCTGTCACCTGCTCTGAAGGCTGCGTTTTGGGTCCTCAGTAGCGCACGCACCTCTGCAGTCATCCACAGTGTCTGGTTGGAGAGTGTGGTGATGGTCTTGGAGGCGGTGACGTCATCAAAATAACATCATCATCATAACGACATCATCATTTGTGACTAATGTCGAGAGTGCATGACTGTAGCGCGAAAGGTACAATAATGTAACGCGCGAGCGTGAACCTTTCTTTGCTCTCGCACAAAACTGGACGCATGCTCTCAGATAAGCTCTGCTTTCTTTAAGAATTCTCTGCTTCACACCGGAGAGTGTGTGCAAGCTTAAAATGTGTCCTCTAGTTCAAAGTGTGCATGTGTGCGCTCAGACCGCATCCGTGCGCTCGCGAGTCCCTTAGCGTTCTCGCTCTCTACCTTGTCAAAACGTATCAACCGATCAGGCTTTCACAACTGACCAATAAAAATGCAACTTCGTACACAAAATCTACACATTTAGCACATTTTTCTTGTGCGGCTCATGATAGTGAGCCACACAAGAAATCAAAAATGGAGCCTCCAAATCCTCGATCTCAGGTAACCAGTTTTATTTTCTGATGCTATAATTAATGAAACATCTCGTGTAATTACAGAACAAATCTTAGTAATGTCTCAGAAGAGGGTAGTTGGATTATTTTACTCATAAGTGATCCAGACTGTATAACTGCACAATGTGTATTGTTCAGACAATCCCCTCACAGAACATTCTTAGACATTTCTAAAATGCATTTAATTAATTATAGCATCAGAAAATAAAACTGGTTACCCGAGACCGTGGATTTGAGGGCTGTTGTGGAAAACTATTCTTTCAATGCAGCAAGAAAAACTCTCAGTCAAGGGTTCTAGGTGCCTTACAGTAAAAGTCTTTATTGCTCGAGACAACAAAGCTGAGAAGCTTAGAAAACATCCAAGCCTCTCCCAACCTTGAATCTGACTTCCCTTTTTATACACTACATTTTTATTTGATAGCATCCCACAGCCTTAAATCTGACTCCTTTTTTCATTTGATAATCATGTAATTTCATTATCAGGCTTAATTTTTTTGTTTTCTTAATTTTTTCCAGTTCCATTCTAACTGTGGTGAATACCAGGCAGGATCCTTTTTTTTAAAAAGACTTGTAAAAGTAATACATTTATTCAAAGTACTAACATATTTCCATGTAAAGTCATTATAAAACATGGGAACATGCAAAGGATCAAAACTGATCAAAATTGTAGTGCTCAGTGACTGTATTAAAAAAAATAATCATGCAGATCAGAAAATATACCATCGGGCTCCATCTTTGATTTTAACCAATACGGTTTTGTGTATGATGTCGCATTTTTATTGATCAGTTGTGGAAGCCTTTTCTTATTGGTTTATAAGTTTTAACATGGTAGAGACCGAGAGTGTGCATATTTTACACATTTTAAGCGCATGCACACTCTCCGGTTAAGACAAATAGGTACATTTTCTGAAGAAAATGTGAGTGCTGTTTGCCGTGGCAAAACTTGGGAATATTTAAACAATGCTAGCATGATTTAGCATGATGCTATCATGATGCTAACATGACTTAACATGATGTTAGTATAACTTAGAATGATGTTAGTTTGACTTAGCATGATGCTAGCATGACTTAGCATGATGTTAGCATGACTTAGCATGATGCTAGTATGATGTTAGCATAATGCTAGCACAGCTTAGCATGATGCTAGCATGATAGATATACTAAAATATGGCTTATTTATGATGTTAGGAGGTTGCTAGGGTGATATAAATGGTTGCTAGGGTGTGCTCAGGAAGTTGCCAGGGCAATACCTAAAGCTCACTGACAACCCGAGTCAAATATGCCCACCCACATGTATAGTAAATGGTTGCTAGTACTAGTAAATAGACAGGTATGTGTGTGTGTATCAAAGGAGCCAACTCCCATGTCTCTATGATGTTCTGGTGCTGAGATATAGCTGATTCATGTTGGTTGCTAGGGTGCTCTAAATGGTTTCTATGGCATGGCTGGACAGTTTCCATGGAAATTATTAAAGACTACTTGGCAGACTATGTCAGAAAAATCCATCCACTTGTCTCTATGATGTTCTGATGCCTCTCACCTTTATAAATGGAAGTCAATAGGGTGTTTGCTAGGGTACTGTCACTGGTTGAAGTTAAAATGTTACTATTTGTTGCTGCTTACTAAGCCGAGCAATATAAGCCAACCCCCAAGTCTGTACACCTGATCGCTTATAAAAGTCATAGCACACCCTCCCACAATAAGCTGGTCGATTTGACACCTCATTCATGGGTCTACAACAAACCATGCGGGACGAGTAGAGTGTAGAAAATTTGTCCAAAAAAAGAAAAAAACTAGATAAGTAGATTTTCTGAAGGATATGTGAGTGGTGCTTGCTGTGTAGCATGATGCTAGCATAGATATACCAAATATGGATTGTTTATGATGTTAGGAGGTTGCTAGGGTGATATAAATGGTTGATAGGGTGTGGTCAGGAAGTTTCCAGGGCAATACCTAAAGCCCACTGACAGTCCGGGTCAAAAAAGCCCACCCACATGTCTCTACAGTTTTTCAATGCTGAGATATGGCTTATTCATTTTATTATATGGTTGCTAGGGTACAGTAAATGTTTGCTAGTGTGTAGCTAGACAGTTAACAGGGTAAAACCAATAGATGGATATGTGTTTGAATTTAGAGCCAACTCCCATGTCTCTATGATGTTCTGGTGCTGAGATATAGCCGATTTATGTTGGTTGCTAGGCTGCTCCAAATGGTTGCTAAGGCATGGCTGTACAGTTTCCATGGTAATAATTAAAGACTACCTGCCAGTCCGAGTCAAAAGAGACCACCCACTTGTCTCTACGATGTTGTGCCTCTTACCTTTATCAATGGAAGTGAATGGGATGGTTGCTAGGGTACTGTCACTGGTTCCTAGGGCATGGCTATGACATTGAAAAGTTACTATTTGTTGTTGCTTACTAAGCCGAGTGATATGGGCCCACCCCAAAGTCTTTACGACATTCTCATGCAGAGCTATAACGTCACAACGATCTGCCCAATGTTAAGTCTATGGGATTTTTAAACTGGAAGTCGATGGGGTGGTTGCTAGGGTACTGTAACTGGTTGCTAGGGCGGGGCTATGAAGTTGAAACGTCACCATGTGTTGCTGCTTACTAAGCAGAGCGATATGAGCCCACCCCCAAGTCACCCCCAAGAAGAAGAAGAAGAAGCTTGCTTCGCAAGCACCACTAATAAGTATATTGGATAATAATCTCCAAAACCGCGCGTTCCTGCAGATTCGCCCTCTACAATATCAGGAAGGTCAGACCCTTCCTATCGAATCACGCAGCACAACTTCTCGTTCAGGCTCTGGTTCTCTCCAGACTGGACTACTGCAATGCTCTCCTCGCAGGGCTTCCGGCTTGTTCTATCAAGCCCCTGCAGTTGATTCAGAATGCACCAGCTAGAGTGGTCTTTAACGAGCCTAAAAGGGCACACGTCACACCACTGTTCATCCAGTTGCACTGGCTGCCAATAGCTGCTCGCATCAGATTCAAGGCTCTAATGTTTGCCTTCAAGGTGACTACTGGATCCACACCTCCCTACCTGCTCTCACTTCTTCGCACTTATGTGCCCACCAGAAATTTGTGAGCAGCTAACGAACGTCGCCTCGTGGTTCCATCCCAACGAGGGAAGAAATCACTGTGTGGAAGCTACCCCGGGCCCTATCAGGCGAGCCAACCCCCGTCTCCCTAACCCTAACACGGGCTGAGATATTAACGTCTAACCCCCGATGTTCACGCGCCCGTTGCTCCCGACTGCAGTCCCAGGGCCTCCATACTCGGGGCGCTGAGAGGCCCTGACGGGCCCTATCAGATGAGCCTACCCCCGTCTCCCTAACCCTAACACGGGCTGAGATATTAAACGTCTAACCCCCGATGTTCACGCGCCCGTTGTTCCCGACTGCAAAGTCCCAGGGCCTCCATACCATACTCGGGGCGCTGAGAGGCCCAGACGGGCGTTATCAGACGAGCCTACCCCTGCCTCCCTAACCCTAACACGGGCTGAGATATTAACGTCTAACCCCCGATGTTCACGTGCCCTTTGTGTGTGATACATTCCAGCTCCAACATAGTTGTTTCCTGGATCTTTAGACCCATCAGTGAATACTGACAAATAATTAAAATATTTCCTCTTAACTGAAATATTTCCTCCTAACTTATACTCTGAAGCCAAATATCCAATGTTATCTATGTTATTTTCAATCCATTCTCTCTTTTGCTCTATAAGTTGCAAGTCTACATCAGGAACTGGCAATATCCATGGAGGTACATTACCCCATACAGCAGGGATCATCAACTATATTTGTCAGAAGGCCAGAGTTTTACCAGACAGTCTCCTTGGGGGCCGGACCCCCAAGAAGAAAATCAAATAAAAATCTAATTTTGGCTTAACATTATGTTTAATGTTTAATGAGTGGAAATTGACAGAAAATACAGTTTTTTACAATTTTGCTGTTAATGTTATTCTAGTCATTTTGGCATTCCTACAGCTTGAACCACTGTAGTGAAACCACCCTTACACATTTCATTAAAAAATTTTATGTTTGCTGCTGTCATAGTGTCAAGTGGAGTTTATTGTCATTTTAACCATATACAAGTACATAGTGAAACGAAACAATGTTTCTTTACGACCAAGGTGCTACATTAAACACTGAACATCACAGAAGTACAAGGACTACATAATTTAATGTATACATAAGGTGCACAGACTATGGGCATATTAAGTCCCAGTGCAGTGCTGACCAGTATACTGTTAAAAAGTAAACCTGGTGACAGTAACATATTTATATTTATAGTTTAAACATAAGAGAAGCAGCCTATGTACAGTATGGTAATATTAGCAGCAAAGATGTGCAAAAAAACGTAGTGCCAAAAGACTGTAGAGAATGGAGGATGCACAGTGGCATAGTGCAACTGTACATAGTGCCACATATTGCCTGATTACCACAAACAATTGCATGCTTCTTTAATATTACAAGTTGCATGAGCTGCCTTAGTTTAATGATCAGCTGATGTTTTGTTTAAGAAATGTAAATTTATTGGTACACTTGGCCACAGCCAATTCACAAACAGCCCTATTATGGCTTTTTTTATTCAAAAGTTTACATTTTGATCTAATAACTATTGATTCAAAGAGTCCAGAAAGTTGTACTGAACTGGTTTGATTCAGGTTGAGTGAAAAACCTGGGACTAGTTCTCAAAAATAGGTTTGTCAAATAACTTTAAATATTTAAAGGTTGGTTTGATTGACAGCAGTGTTTTTAAAGGGCTGAAAATGTTCAGAATATTCAAAATGGCTGGATAATTTTAATGGTAGAAATGAAAATGGAGATATACGTTTTGTTTGTCTTGAGCCTAGGATTCCAACGGTATACAACTCCTTCCATGACTCTGATCCGACAAACGTAAGAGTTATGAGCACTAACGCGTTTGTGATCACTGTGGCTCCCCCTATTGGCCAAGCAGAGTCCTATTTTGTCTCTAATAATAATAATAATAAAAATCTTAACGATCACAACAGGGTTTCAGGGCTTCGCGCTTGAACCCCTAATAATAATAAAAATGTAATACCTGTTGGAACCAAACCAGGAATTACATTGTCAATGGCCAATATATATGGCTCTAGCAAACAATATGCTTACAGACATATCGGAACCTTGAAGAGAAAGTGTTTTGTATGGGGCGTGCAGCCCCCCATATAAGCATAGAGTAACTTCACAGTGGGGCCAGATTAAGACATTGAAGTGTTTGAATGTGTTCTTTGAATGTGCCGATTAATTTTTATGTGAGAAAATTTTCAGTGGCTCTAGTATAGTCTTATTCCTTTATTTCCTTGTGTGTGTGCATGTGTTCTGCTTTGAAACTGTGCAAAAATCTTAGTTTCATTGCTCCGTGGTCTGCATTATGACATTATGGCATTATTAAAACTAATCAAACCTATATCTCACTTAGTGATTATGGGTGTGTGTATGTATACACGTGAGCAAGTATGTGTGTCATGCATTGGGGATGTTAAACAGGCTCACCACTTAATTTATGTGTATGTATGATCTGCATTGTGTTGGATTTATTGGTGTTTATTGGACAAATAAAAGAATTGCTCTGCATAATTGTTTTACAATGTAAGTAAGGGCAGGTGCGCTTTTAAAATCTCTTAACCTGCTTGAATAAAGCCGAATCAACTTTTGGGTGTTATAGGTTGGCAAACGTATTAAAAGTAGCCAAGTTTTGTACTGCTTGGATAAAGGAAAAAGTATGAAAACAAAATTGTTTTACTGTTAATCTGTTAATGTACACAGTGCAATTTTGGACACAGGGACACTCTTTGATATACTGTGTCCCATAATACAATGCATTCAACATAACATCGATGTGATAAAACAAACGTCAACCAAAATTTCCTTTTTTAATTTAACCAGACTGCTATACATTAAGACATTGGATCAACAATACAAAATAAAAGTTTCCAAATCGTTTATTGTAAACACATAATAGGTTCATCTGGGTATTTTATGCACACATGAAATTAACTATGCTGATAAAAGAACTATTGTTGTAATAATTACCTTGGAGATAAATTGTAACAAATTCTGTCAAACTGTTTAATTACACCAGCTAAAATGAACAATCCTTGTGTTAGTTGTACATCAGTACACCAATCTTGTCTTACGTTTTAATCTAATCTATTTTAAGTCTTGTAATTTAGAATGAACGCTTTAAATCTTTAATACGTTTAATGGTGCATTTAGATTAAGAATAAAGCTCGGAAAGTTTCAGATAGCATGTTTTAGTAACTATACAAAACAACTCAAACATACACTTGTATAAAATTGTTTAATGCATGTGATTAGGGGTCTAAATGGGTGAATCGGGGTGCTGACAATTTAAATGCTGTTAATTCACAATATACTTAATGGGGAAAAATAAAAGTTCTGATTCTGTAACATTAATATAAAATGATACTACACACATAATTCCTAATCATAATTAATTCAAAATGTATCAATATTAATAATCATAATACAGAAAAATCACACCAAATCAATGCCATACAAACACACCATACACAATTCTAAATCTTATCTAGTAGCCAGTAAATACAGTATCACGATTAAAACAAAAAGCTGTACATGGATATCTTTCAGCATAAGGGGAAAAACAGCAGATAAAATAAGTTTAGAGAACAACAACAAAAAAGTACAATTCAGACGTTTATTTAGTTTTGTGATTACTTTGACTTCCTTCGTTTCGCCTGGGTAGGACTGGCTCCAGTGTTTGATTCTTAAAAAAAACAAAAGGACAAGGTAAATTATACGTTATCAAATATTATAGACATTTTCTGAATTAAACAGATCCGACCTTGATAAATAATAGATGATTTATCACATGTTGGTGCCAGTCAAGCTGTTTTTAATATTTCAGAAACTGCTAATCAACACACACGCACAACCATCTTTAGTGTACTGGCATAGGGGATATTGTCTTGGCACATTTTTTCCCCTTAGTACCAACTGAGTAATGTTTAAATGCCACAGAATATATGAGAGTTTTTGTTGACTACATTAATCCTTTTATTACTAGTGGCTACATTTAGCAGGATAACACCATGTCACAAAGTTCAGCCCATCTCAAACTGGTTTCTTGTACATGGTTGTGAGTTCACTGTACTCAAATGGCCTCCACAGTCACCAGATCTTAATCCAATAGAGCACCTTTGGGATGTTGAGGAAGGGGAGAGTGTAGCTGACAAAATTTGCAGCAACTGCACAATGTTATCATGCCGAAATGGACCACAATCTCTAAGGAATGTTTAACCTGTTGAGCTGCATCTATGTCATAAAATAAAATCAATTCTGAAGGAAAAGTGGGTCCAACACCACACTAGCAAAGCATACATAATGAAGTGGCCAGTAATTGAAAATGTGTGTATTTATACCACACTTTAATTTGGGTGTATAGAACTGTAACTGGCACCTTTTCCTGTTATAGATGAGGCTGGCCCTGGCCTAACCACTCTCTTTCTCTGGCTATTATCTGATACGTCTTCCTCAGGTTCCTTGTCTGTTCGTGAACTTCGTCGACTAGGACCTTTTGCCTTTTCAGTAGTGGCCCTTGTGTCCCTAAAAAACAAAGCAATGGGGATGAGGAATTATGCAAATGTTACAGTTAGCTTGTATACTACGCACACATACTACTTTCTTTTGGCTTTGGGAATCAACAGTTCTCAGTGGTATTAACAATGACATAAATTCCACATCTGGCTCCTGTACAACTGAGGAATTCCTTCTGGCTGTTTTTCCTCATCTACCACAGATAACGTCCGTCCTGTTCATGACCATGTTTACTGAAATGGTCATGCTGCCCCATGCAGGGAATCAACAAGGTTGGTATATACATACCTTGGGGCTAAGTTGACGGGCGCCTTTCTTTTCTTTGCCCATCTGCTATAGAAGTGGAAAAACAGCGGTAAACTGCTTTCATGTTGAACAACATTTTTTTGTCCTTCCCCAAATTTAAGTGAAGATCAATTACAAGAACGATCTCAGTCATTCTATGATTAATAAATGTCATGAGGTCAGCCATTCAGATAAACCAATTACTTGCAACCTGAATCAACAATGATTAAAGCAAGATTCAGTTAATAAAAATTACAAAAAATGACAGAACAAAAATATGGAAAAGTCTCCACAGCTGATCATGATAAATTTGAAGGTTATTTCTTACTGATGAAGAAACAGAGTTACCCTTGCCTTACCCTTGTTCTGCTGGAGTTGTAATCCCTTGTCCTGTAAACGGAGACAACTGAAATTAGTTGCCTTTGTTCATTTTATGTTAAATACTGTTTGTGCATTGTCTTTCTTTTGTACTTTGATTCATCTTTAAAACACAGGGAACTGGTTAACGTTTTGTTTTTCAAACAAAAAGAAAGATGGTTTTGGTCAGACTCCTTCCAGTCTTGTCTCATTAAACATTTGTTGTCTTTTAAAGTAAATTGATTAAATTATTTCTGGTTTTAGTTTGGAATTTTAGATTTTGTTTTTGTTGTACGTGTTGCTAAATTTTCATATGTCTTTTGTTGTGTTTTTGGATAACTTGTATTTTATAATAGGCTAATTGTTTACCAGATTGGTCACTTGAAGATTGGCCATCTTGTGTAGTTTCAGCATGACCTGCATGAATTTAATGAAAGAAAATAAAGGAAAAAAATAACCATGAATATTTTGCTGGACATTAACAAAATCTTTATCACAACTAATGAACAGACCTTTTTACCATCAAAAAGTGGTTACCTGAAAGGTTTGGAGTAACAACTGGTTTCTTTGTTTCGGCTATGTCAGGTACACTAGTCTCCACCAGTGAAGAAGGCTGCTGGTTAGCAGGGTGTTGTTGGGGTGTTGGTATGGAAGAGCTAGTGCTAGTGGGAGTTTCTAGAGCAGCGTTAGGTGGAGCAGCTGAAGTTGCAGGCAAACTAGGAAGTGGTGAAGAATTAGTAACATAACTAGACAAGTGAAGCGTGGCAGAAGCAGAGGATGGGGGTGGTATATTAGATGTTGATGCAGAAGTGTAAACTGGAGCGTGAGCGAGCGCATGTTCAGAAACAGAAATTTTTGGAGGAAGTGCAGGCTGCTGAGATGCTATTTGAACATTCAAAACTGTCACTGGAGCAGAAGGCTGAAGTGAAGATACCATATCAGATGTAACCACACAAGAAGCATGAGCTGTAGAGACATCCACAGTTTTTTCTATCTGTGTGATAGGGCTTTGCTCATTTTGTCCATCATCACTGCTTGAAGAGATGATGGGTACATTATTTTTGCTTACAACAGATTGGACTGGACTGCTTTTGTTTAACGATGTTGGAGACAATGGACTTCTGTGAGCAGCAGCTGTGGCTCCTGGGCTAGAGCAAGCAGATGGAGAGGCTACAAGCTGTTGAAAGGGTGAGGACATGCTAGGGTGAGGACATGCTAGTCCAACAGGACTAGGTTGTAACACACTAGAATCTGAAACACTTTCCTGTTTTGAAATTCCAGTGCTAGGCTGTTGAGTCGGTGGTGCTATGCTTACAGGTGAAGCCTGATTTGAAGGTGGTTGAACTTGAAGCTGCCCAATAACTGTGCACCTTTGCTGACTAGCAGCTATGCTGACAGCAGGTGTGTTTGTTGTCATAGGTGTTGATGATAATGCAGTGGCTGGTGATGTTGTTGACACTGGGGTGGGAGCAAGCTGGATATTTGCAGAGACTATGGAACCAACCATAGTAACAGGCTGAGACATGATATTGGCAGTTGATGGTACAGATGCAGTCTGAAATATTGAATACACAGGTCCTGCAATGATTTGTGGCCTTGTGTTGGTAGGGTTTTGTTGACGAACATCTGGGGATCTGTTGTTTTTATTGGGAACGGCAAGAACCTTGGACACAATAGCTGGTGGAACTACAGAAGCAGTGTTGGTAGCAGAACTAATGGGGTTAGAAGTTACAAAGACTGTGATCTGGCTTTGTGAAGCTGGTGCTGATGAGATGGGCCTTTGTAATACTGTTTGAGATGTATTTGAGATAGGTAAAAGGTTATGATTTGAACCGACTGAAGTGTTAGGAATTGAAGTGAGGCTTAGAAGCACAGCCTGGTTTGAACTAACACTAGATACAGCACTGACAGACTGCAGGTTTGGACTGCTACTGGGAACTAGATTTAGGCTTGATATCGAATCAGGTTTTGGTTTCTGATCAGTTTCATTTGTAGACAAAAAAGCTCTGTCTGTGCTCTGCAAGATGACAGGATTAGGTTGGCTCTCTTGGGTTAGTAGAGGGCAAGGGCTCTCTTTCTGCACAGGATCTCTACCTACTTGAGGAACATTTTGCGATTTCACACATTTTGACAAGGATGGGGCACCTGTATTGTCCAACAGCTGATTGAGGGATGTTGGAGCTTCTTTAAAACGTGGTGATATGGCACACCCAAGCTCTTGCTGAGGTACTGTCCGAGTCTGCTGCCTATTTTCAGCATGCTGTTCAACCAGTTTATTAGATTCTTGACCTTTGGGTTCCTGATATGGCACCTCAGGGACTGCCATTTTAGCAGCAGCCTGCTCTCTTGCCTGAACTGCCTGATGATGCTCTGGCTGTGGAGCTACTGCCTGCTCATCTCTAACTTTGTTGGCACTATCAGGTAAAGTTTGCAGATAATTTAAATTCTTTTGTGATTCCCCAGGTCCTGCTGACAGCAGAGATGTAGTTGGGATAACTGTGGCAGTACTAACAATCATAGTCTGTAAACCCAGCATTTGCTGCTGTTGTGGAGATGTCAGTGAGGTTTTGGCACTCTTTTGTCTTCCAGGACTTGGAGTGGCAGCTTTTCTATTTGACGCAGGACTGGATCGCCGACTATTACTTGGACTAGCTCGTTTTGCTTGTCCAACTCCAGGCTGTTTGTCTTGTTTTCCTCCAGAACTTACCATTCCACCACCTGACTGTAAAGACTGTGGACCACTATTATTTCCACTGGAGTTACTGTTGACCGGAAGAGTTGCTAGGTTTGGTGGAGCCTGGCCAATTGCTTTAAGAGTGGTTGGATTTAAACCCTGCTGATCAAAGCCTCGATTAAGATTTGGTTGTCGTGGTGGCAGAGGAATGTTAATTTTAGGAGGAAAAAGACCAGCAATAGAGGCATTTAGCCTTTCAGGGGACAGATTTATCTCAGAGGGTTCAGTACTAGGTGGACGGTTGGTTGGAGTCAGAGGGTGATGATATGGTCTGGGACTAGCACGGTTAGGGGTTTTGGGTCGGGAGCTTTGGGAAGTTGAAGGGGCATTAGAAAAGTAAATGTTATGTGAACTAGCCATTGCTGCCACCTGCTGTGACTGCTGCTGGGGACTTGCTCCTGACTGGTGGGGCACTGACAAAGGCACAGACTTCATTAGATGAGTACTAGCACCCTGGTTGGGAATCATCTGCTGATTTCCATTTCCTGACTGTGGACCATTTTCAGGAGGTCCTCTGTCCTGCAAGCAATGAGTTCCAGGGGTTTCCTCAGGCAACCCTGGTGTTGGTTGTCCAGCTTCAGAAAGAGGTGTTCTTCTAGCTGGTCCAGTAAGAGGCGGATTTACCATGAGTGACATTCCCCTGGCTTTATCTGGAGAAGGTGGAACACCTCCATGCCCTTGAAGATCTATCATTACAGGCATGTTTCCCTGCTGCGATACAGGCATTCTCTGAGCAGGATCATTAGGATTAATAAGCGCCTTTGACAAGTGCCCACCTTGTTGTTGTGGCATTCGATTTTTTGCTTCCTGTTGCTTTTTAAGCATCATCATCATTTGCTGTTGTTGCTGCTGCTGCTGCTGTGGTGCCTGTTGTTGCTGCTGTGATTGTTGAAGGTGTTGCGGTGGTTGCTGTTGTTGCATCTGTATTGATTGTTGTGAATGAATCTGGGGCTGGACGTGATGAGGTCCTTGTGATGTTCCAGCCTGACCTAGAGGGCCCTGCATACTCTGCATTTGCATCTGCTGCTGTTGCATTTGCTGCTGCTGCATTTGTTGATGCTGCTTTTGCATCTGTTGCTGCTGCATTTGCTGCATCTGTTGCTGCTGTTGTGAGGGCATAAATTGCATTGGCATTTGCTGTAATACCCTTTGATCTCCAGGTTGTCCAGATAGACCTACCAATATAACAATTTTCTCACAATTACAAAAAAAGACTGTCATGTAAAAATAAACCTGTGCTCAATTAAGAGACTTATTCAATTACTTACCAGGTTGATTAGCAAATTCAGAAAGTTTTGAGTTGGAATCAATGCCAGCCCCTTGATCACTACCCAACCCTTGCATTTCTGCATCCTCCATTCCATGAGGCAATGATTCCAGACCACTAAAACCAAAAAGAGATAGATATATTTTTATATATAAATATGTTTTTTTTGTAAATATATTTTAAAATAAATCACCACAGAATAAAAATTTGCTCACCCCCATGCCATCCCAAATATTTATGACTGGGATGATACCACAATGTGATACCATATTTAAATTTAGGGCTCCAATCTTATTGTTTACATGGGTATGCAATGTAATTATTACTAAATAAGATTAAAATATTATTGTTTTCTCTCACAAATGTATCATTTCACTGTAAAAGGCACCCACTGGAGTCATATTGGATTACATTTATGATGGATGGATGTGCTTTTTGGAGCTTCAAAACATTAAACCATGATCAATGCGATTACAAAACTGGGAAGAGCTGAGGTATCAGTTAAGGACAGTCATAAACATCTTGGATGGTATCTGGATGACTAAATTAACAGAATGTTTATTCTGGGTCAGTTTTTCTTTAATGACACTGATACATAAAATATTCACTTAGCTTGCTATGTGGATATAGTAAACCTTACCAAAGACCTTCTGACTGTTGTCCTTCACCTGCTTTGGGTTTTTTCTTACGAGGAAGTTTCTTCTTTTTAGGCTTGGCTTGGTTAGCAGCAACACCACCTGTTCCTTGCTTCCCACCAGGGCCAAACTGGCTTGCAGAAATATCACTTTGGAGAAGGTTAACTAATAGGGGACTGGTTAATGTCACATCCTTGTTTACTGGAAATCCGCCTGCTTGCCCACAGGGCATCTGACTACCAAACTGGGGATTGAAGGACATTCCATGACTAGGAAAATGGCCATTGCCCACCTGTAAATGTTGAGAACCACCTGGCATAGCCTGCTGTTGCTGCTGATTCTGCATGTCCGGAACCATCTGTTGGCCAATTTCAGCATTTACACTGCCATCTCCTAGCTGATGTGCAAGTTGCTGCCCAGCTTGTTGCTGCTGAAGCATCACCTGCTGTTGCTGCTTCTGCTGAAGCTGCTGTTGTACTAAATGGTGATTTCCTGGAGGTCTCATTTGAGGACCTTGCATTCCTAATGCTTGGTTAGGGTTGCCATTAATTGAAATTTGAGACTGCTGTTGCACCATTTGCTGATGGGGCTGCTGTAGCTGTTGCATTTGTTGTTGTTGTGGCTGTTGGTGTTGCATTTGAAGCTGCTGCTGCTGCTGCTGCTGCTGTTGCTGTAATTGCTGCTGCAAATGAGCCATTTGTTGTTGCTGAGTCTGACCAATCTGAGACTGAAATTGAGTCATGCTACCTTGTATATTAGGTGAGGGGCCTCTCATCATTTGGCCTTGCATGACTGCAGGCTGACTTTTAGAGCCAAAGTTCTGCTTGTTATTTTGCAACTGATTAGCTACCATGTGTTCCATCATAGCATTTTGCTGTTGTTGCTGCTGCTGCTGAAGTAATAGTGCTTGATGTCCCTGTCCTTGGTTTTGGCTCTGCATTACCCCTTGACCCTGTGGTGGCATCATTTGTTTGGGAGGGGTCATCCCACGCTGCCCTGTATTTACTGGCCTGGACAAGACAGTCTGGCCCCCTGTTTGGCTTTGTGCCATTTGACTTTGGGAGGAGGCTACTGCCTGTGTTTGATGCTGGGACTGTACACCCATCATTTGAGTCTGAAGACTTTGCTGAGGCTGCCCCATACCAACACCCGAGGTTGTGCCTGGGGGTTGGGCTGGGATGCCAGTGTGGTGGCTTATTCCACCAATCTGAAGGGGATTGGGCTGCATGTGGTTTGGTGCTGAGGCTGAAACCTGGCCACCTATAATGAGATTTATATAATGAGACTTTAAAAAGTAATGGTTGATGCTTAGAGTGTTTGTAATACTTTTATATACTGAAAATGCACAACAAAAACAATCAGTATTTAATCCTACCCGAGTTTGCCATGCTCTGGTTGTTTTGTAGCTGGGGTTTACTGCCTGTTCCACTGGTAGAAACCTGTCCTTGTGCAAAGTTCTGATTGACAGGGGCATTTGGGAATCCCATGCCCATTCGTTTGGGTATACCTGTTTAAAAACAGCATTTAAACATGAAAATACAAGCAGTCAACCAACTAATAATAAAACATGACTTTCTACAGGAAAACAGCAACCCAACACACCTCCTATACCACTTTGTGAAACCTGTCCATGTTGTGGAATTCCCATAAAGCCTGGCTGCATGTTTCCTTGCTGGCTCATCACAGCTCTTCCTGGTGATCCAACACCCTGTGGGAACCCCTGGGGAGTTGGGGGACGTGGCCCGAGTTGTCCCTGTCCCATCATTGGGGGTGTTCCAGGTGAGCCTTGTTGAAAAGGGGAAGATGAGGAACCTGGGGACTTAGCTGAAAGATTCCCCTGTGCAGCAGAGGAGGGAGGCACAGGAGGAGGTGCCCTTGAGCTGACCACCCCTGGGGCTCCCTGGGGGCCTTTGGGCTGAGGGGTTGCAAATTGGTTTGCCCCTACCTGCTGCTGCTGCTGTTGTTGTAACTGGTGCTGTGTCATTGTATTAAATACCTGTCCAGCCTGTTGGCTGCCAAATGGATATGGTGGTGGTGGATGATTGGGTGTTTGAACAGACTGCTGCTGTCCCATTTGTGGCTGAGGTGGGGTTTTTCTCCAACCTTGTGCCATTGCACCCTGGACAGATGGTGGCTGAAGAATGCCAGTGGTCAACTGGTTCCAGCCAGGAGGTACAGGCATCTGGTTAGGGGGGTTGAAAGGACCACGTGCACCACTTAGTTGAGCTAGCTGAACCTGCTGTTGTTGGTGCTGTTGCTGTTGCTGAAGCTGCTGTAGGGCTGCAGGATTTAACTGCTGATTTGCTTGCATGGCTTGTATGTGATGGCCCTGAGGGACCATGGTGCCAAGTGGACCATGTCCCACTTGTGGATGTTGGAGTTGTTGCTGTTGTTGCTGTAAGGCCAGCCCTGACATCATTGGGTCCAGAAATGTGAACACAAATGTAGAAAAACAACTGTAGAACTCAAGTAAACACAGACTTTTTTCTTTGTATAACACTTAACACAGAGACACAGGAACAATCGTAGGAAAAATAAAATACAAACAAGTCACTCATTTAGCTAACTGACTATGTGCCTGGACATACACAGCATAATTTAACGTGACTGTTAAAAAAGATGGAAATTGTGCATTTTATATAACAATAGTGTCATCGCCTTTAACTATGTTAAAGTGGCACTTTAACTATGGCACACAATAGCCACATCATTGTGATCATCCCACAACACCAAATATATTTCCCAAGTTTGATGTAAATCACTCAATGCATGCAGAAGATGAGACACTTCCAGTTCCTTTTATTGCCATAAATTGATTTCCTCACCATGGCAACACCATTTAAGATATCAAAAATCTATTCACAACTCTCTCCTTTATTGTGACCAATTTTGAAGTGACAGGTAAATGTATAAAAGTTAAGACAACTCTTTTAAACTGTTAAAATGACACGCTTCTGTCAGTTGGTGATGCTATGATTGTGACTCACAATAACCAAATCTATCTCATCAGTGCCTAGAACATACAGCTCAAATTTGAACGAAATCACTTAATGCGTGCAGCAAATATATGCCACTTCCGTTTCCATTTTTTGCCATTAATTTATTGCCTTACCTCTCGTAATAAAGCATCTTTAATGTCTTGGCATAACATTTGCCATATCTGGTGACAATACAATTATTTTATTAAGTATTTTAAAAAATTGCACTTGTTCAGCGCTTAAGCCCTAATAACAAACAATAAAACAATAGGGAGCTTTGCACTTTCAGTGATTGGGCTCTAAATTTTAACAAATTATCTTGCACTACACAGACTTTTGTCAAATCAAATGCTCTCTGAGTATGTTCCTCCCCCAACAAAAAAAATGGTTTAGTTGTGATGCAGAAATACTAAAGTACTCCTGTTCATGAATTTGAGCATTTCATAATTGGAAAAGCTTTTAGAAATTCAAAAAAACGTGGAGCACAAACATGGCTCTTTTTTTATGGAACAAGAATTAAACTTCTGTTAAAGATTTAAACCTCTACCTGTCTGTGACGATGGTCTTGGCGCTCTTGGGTGTATATGTCCACCACTATTCTGTGCAGCCATATTAGCCCCAGGGGGCATCATAGACACCGTAGGGTTAGTTATTCGAATTCCCGCTGAAAAATAAAACCTTGCAGTCTACAATTTCCCTGCAAATGTACGCTTACAGAACAGACACATCATATATATACCATATAAATATATAAGAGAAAGCATAATTACCCTGGCCCTGCTGCATGGGGAAACCAACATCCATCCTCATCTGACCAGGTGCACCAAAGGGTCCATTGACCCTTATTTCTTGGCCTCGGTTCTGTCCAACAGCAACATTAATGGCTACTTCACCTGTATGAACCCATGAAGGTAACAAAAAAGTTCTCTAATAACAGTCTTGTAATATTGTGCCTTCTCTCATCCTAATTCAGTCTACTTGCAACATTGGCAACTTGCACTGCTTCCTGTGAGTGTCTTGGTCCTGTCTTAAGCACAGTGGAAGTTTTGGTTGAACAGAATTCCACACATTCATACCTTCAATCTGCACAGACAGGATGCCCAGATCTCGAAGCTGCTGCTGGTTGTTTTGAGCCAGGAGGCGCAGTCGCTCAGCAGCCTCTCTGGGGATGTTGAAAGTAACTCGTACACTGTTCCACGGCTCCACTTGCTTGGGTTCAAGTCTCTTAGTTCCTTCAACAGACAGAGTACCGAAGCAATATAATTAAATTGAACCATCTACATCCTATATTGGACATTATATTAAACGGTCACTCTGTTGACATTGTTACAGAGTGCATTTGTATACAATAATTTATTGCAAACTGAATTTGGCATACAACATGGATCTCATTTGTAAGAAAACAAATTAAGATTATTTTTGTTGTGGAAATTAAGAGAGTTTGCCATTTGACAGTGTTCTGCAAAAGGTATATACTAGTCTGGTAAATGAGAGCATTCTGGCATTTATTAACACTCTGGTATGGACAACTGACGTCAATAATAAAACAAAATTGTATGTGATAAGAATGACTAGAAAAATTGTGGGGGTTAAATAATGAATGATCTTCACCCATCTTTTTTTTGTATAACAGTTCATAGTTTAACAATATAAGGACAATATAAACATAAATATACTGTTAAAGTTGTCCATAAGACAACTTTGTGTAATGTAGATAATGAAATAGGTAATTAGTAATAGAAAACCCTGCCCTCCATCAAAGGTCTGAAACGTCATTCACATCCTTATTTAGATCCAGTTATAGTGGTGTCATGTTTGAGGTCACTGACGCCAAGTGCTCTGGTTCTTGTGTGTTATAACTGGACGTGAAATACTAGTGACGGAGGAGAGGATTATCAGTGATTTAGTCATTTTTATCAGATGGCTTCAGAAGCTTTGGAATACAGCACAAATCTTAAATGTTTTTGTTTTGTTCTTTTTAAAAAAACTTGACAATAGCTGTGAATTATTTTTCAGAAATGCTAATTTGATATTTTTTGAGTGAAAAAATATAATGATTCATTTCTAAATAACAAATCATCTCTAACATGTTTACAATTTAAAACCAAAGCCTGACCTAGTAATAGCATATCTTGCACCCCATTTAAGATAGCATCCAGCTTCTCCTGAAAGTCCTCATCGGTCATATTCCCTTGAAAAGCCACATAGATGGTGGAGTTTTCTGTAGGTAGGGAAGGGCTGCTGGAGTTTTCATCTCCATCTTCTACTCCAGAATCATGATTCATGCATGAGACAGCCTGAAGGAACTGAGCATCCCCATAGAGCTCAGACGATCTGCGTTGATGTGCCATAGCGCTTCACCAAAAGAGACGCATCGCCTCTGGGGCCTGCAACACTGCACAAAAAAATTGCACATGGTTTTGAAATTCAACATCAAGTTAAAACATATATAGCTTTTTTATGTTTTTTAGCATTTAATTAACATTTTAGCTTCTTTTAAAGTTGCAATAACATTGCAACATTTGCAGTGACCATTTATAAAGTAATATTTTCTCATGTAGACTCTTAATTAATGATTAAATAAAGCTGCACAAAACATGGCCTCCTCCCGAAAGTACTATTATAAACTACCTTATCTTAACTATTAACTACATAATCATGTGTTTCACTGCAAATAAGACAGTCTAAGTACCTACATACCTACATATTTGTTTTATAGACACCTAATTCAAACTTCAACATTGTCATTTGCATGTGGAAGTCTATGGCAGCCCTATGAACTGTACAGAAAAATGATAAAATTTGGCATATTGGCTTATTGTGTGTGGTGGTCCTCAATAGTAAGCTAACCACCTTTGGGGTCTCTTGGACCAACTCTACAGCACCTCCACCAGTTAAAAAATATATTTTCAAATATACACATATACATATATATATATACACAGTATATAACACTTTTACCAAAAACACAACTTTTAAATACTTTGAAATGCATTTTTTGGTTTATGCTGTTTCTGTTAATGTGAATTGTCATTTTCCACCATTTTGTTTATCTGTTAATTTAAAACACAACACAACAAGGTTTTTTTTCACTACTACTACTACAAATTGTGGTCAATTTTGTCCAAACACGGCTCATTTCATCTTTAGACTGAGCCCTATGGAAATTACTGAACAGATTTTTGATATTTGCTACCACTCCCTAGAAATACCTCTCCAAAGTTAAACATGCCTGTGTTTGTTCTCTTGTGCAAGTTAGCGTAGCTTGCTAATTGGTAAGTATACTAATCAGTTGCCTTTTTTTAAATAGAGCTCTTCAGCTATGAGGTTGACAGTAAATTACATTAGCAGTTATGTTACTTTACTGTGTTAATCAGTCAATATGAAAAGTAATGCTTTTGTGTTCTTATTCTTGTCTCCAAATCTCTTCTTGGCACAACCTGTGAGTGGCGCAACTTGTTGAATCGCAAGCCCAAAAATTTCTCTTGCCACCTTTTTTTGGGTGTGTATTAATGATTTGTGGTGCGTTTATATATAAAATCTTATCTTAAGTTTATTCTGACCTATACCTGCATTACCCTATACTTCTAGCTTGTCTGAATCTGTTTTTATGTACATTGATCTATCACTACTGTTACTTGGCCTCCATTTTGGCTTATTCTTGCCTTGAGTAAACTTTCCAGCAGCCTGCAACATGTGTGCCTACTGAGTGGTGCAACTTGCTAAAGCACAAACCCAGCACCTTTCCTGGATTCTGGTCCAGTTTGGCACATGCTCAGACTGCAGGAAGTGCTGTCTCCAGAGATTGGTGAAAATTGCCTGTGTTCCTGTCTATTTTTCAGAATGATCTAATCTTAATTTAGGTTTAACACACAGCTCACTTATATATGAAATAAACTGATGATGCACTTTGAAGTGATTGCTGCAATTGTTATCTTTGCTGTACATACTGTATGTATTGTGCTTGCTCTATTTGCGGTGCCTCTTTAGGGGCCCGGCCCCGCATCGATGCTTGCAGCTGTATTTTTTGTTGACGAATAGCACACCCAAAAATATGTTTTATTACGAGTTACCAGCAACCACAATACCCCCCATTATAATCTGACATTTCAACTAAATACATAAAGACAATATATAAACATGCAGCCTTTAGTAATTTTGAAAGATGCTTCACAGCACACAGCCAAACATAAACTTTAGCCAAACCGAATAAACAAAGAATACATATCACCTATAATACTACCACTATTATCGAACTTAAAAGAATGACTTATTAATGATTTAATATAAACAAAGAACTTAAGATGCAGTTATTTGTTTAGCATTAGCACTAGCCCATCAAAACAAAAACAAACCTCACTATTCAGGTCAATACAAAGAATTCATTGACACATTATTTTCATGTTGAAATGTGATATACTATTACTATTGGAAAGTTCTTCATAATGAATGCTTAAATGATTACAATACGTTTAATATACTCATGCTAGCGTATTAGCTATACAAACACAAGTTAGCCTAATTGGTCAATGCCAGATTCATGAAAGCCCCTTTAATTTCATGCATGTTGCACATTTATATATTCATTTAGCAATATGATTTGACAAAGGTAATAATATGGTAAAACGTACCGTTTTTAGTCCATCAGAAATGATTTTTCCGCAGTAAACAGATATATGCTAACACGCGCTGCTTGCGCGTTTTCGAGGCGATTGTGCACGTAAGTTTAGCGCAGTGCGCGCTCCCGCTGTTCCGTGAGTCAGAGTACGCTTTGCTGTGCAGACACACAAAAGCTAGCTGTATTCACGAAATAAACACTTATTTACTTAAATGGCATGTATGATCGGAAGTGCAAGTCTACAAAGAAACAGTGACGGCGGGAGGCGCTCTGAGGTTCAGCTTTTGTAGTTCTTAGTTTTTTGGTAAAAAATGAACAACAAAATCAATTACTGAGCAGGTATATAAACGATCAGTGTTTAAAACGATCTTCTTATCTTACCCTGATTCGCAACGGTAAGTTTATAATAATGATTTATTTGAGCTGTCAAATTAATTAAGAATTTGAGCTGTCGGGTCTGACATTGCTGGAAACGTCAGTTTGACTTCTGGTTACGCCACGTCTGTAAACAATAGATCCAGAGGTCAGTTCTTCATACGTAAATCTCCATTTCATTGTTGATGATTTGACATGCTGTCCTCCCAACTCTATCACTCTGAAGAAGCTAGTTATAATAAAAACAAAGCAGTTTATTCTTTCCAGAATGTTTAGTTCTATAATTGTGAATTGTAAAATCTCCAGCAACAATAAACAGTCCGTCTGGGTTTAAGTTCTGCAGCTCACTAATAGCCCCATACAGTTCACAGAGCGCGTCTTTTACATTCGCGCTGGGCGGAATGTATACACTGATAATGAGAAAAGTTGTATATTCCTGTGGTAAATAAAAAGGTCTGCATCTAACAGTCACAAACTCCACCATCGATGAGCAGTAACTAGAGACTAGCACTAAGTTCTTGCACAACTCCGTGTTGACATTTACATTTAATCATTTAGCTGACGCTTTTATCCAAATTGACTTACATATGAGGACAAGGAAGCAACTTCAATTACAATAAGAGGCAACAGTAAATAAGTGCTATAGACAGGTCTCAGGTATTTCAAACACAGTATAAGAAGTTTTTTTTAAGAAGTAGAAGTGGCAGTGTGTTAGTAAATTAGTCAAGTAAGTAAAGACGAAAAAGATGAGTTTTTAGTTGTTTCTTGAAAATGGCTAATATGGCTGATGGCTGATATGGAGTTCATTCCACCAACCGGGCAGAGTGAAAGAAAGAGTCCGGGAAAGTGATTTCTTCCATCGTTGGGATGGAAGAATCCCAATTCTCATTATTAATTATTAACAACTGGATCCTGGACTTCCTGACTGGGAGACCTCAGACAGTCCAGATCGGGAACAGCACCTCTGACACCAGCACACTGAGCACTGGAGCCCCCCAGGGTTGTGTGCTCAGCCCATTGCTGTTCACTCTGCTGACTCACGACTGTGCAGCAATGCACATCGACATGCACTTGACATCGTCAAGTTCGCCGATGACACAACCGTAGTGGGTCTCATCAGCAAGTACAACGAGTCAGCATAGAAAGAGGAGGTGCAACGGCTAACGGACTGGTGCAGAGCCAACAACCTGTCTTTGAACGTGGACAAAACTAAAGAGATGGTTGTTGACTTCAGAAGAGCACACCATGACCACTCTCCTCTGAACATCGACAGCTCCTCTGTGGAGATTGTCAAGAGCACCAAGTTTCTTGGTGTTCATCTGGCAGAGAACCCCACCTGGTAGCTCAACACCAGCTCCATAACCAAGAAAGCCCAGCAGCGCTTATACTTTCTGAGAAGACTGAGGAAAGCACATCTTTCAGCCCCCATCCTCACTACGTTCTACAGAGGGACCATCGAGAGCATCCTCTCCAGCTGCATCACTGCCTGGTTTGGGAATTGCACCGTCTCAGACCACAAGACCCTTTAGCGGGTAGTGAGGACAGCTGAGAAGATCATCGGGGTCTCTCTTCATATACACCTCACGCTGCACGTGTGGGGTCATCCACAATGCTGATGGCTTTGCGGATGACCCCACACACCCCTCCCTTACACACTTTACCCTCCTACCGTCTGGCAGACAGTATTGTAGCATTTGGACCCTCACAAACAGACTAGGCAATAGGTTTTTTCCCCATGTCATCAGGCTCCTCAATAGTCAGTAAAACTGGAGTAAAGGATTTCACACATACACACACACAAACATACATATACAGTACTGTGCAAAAGTTTTAGGCAGGTGTGAAAAAATGCTGTAAACAAAGAATGCTTTCAAAAATGGAAGTGTTAAACATTTATTTTCATAAATGAACAAAATGCAGTGAATGAACAAAAGAAAAATGTGACCACCATTTGCCTTCAAAACAGCAGCAATTCTTCTAGGTACACTTGCACACAATTTTTAAAGGAACTCGGCTGGTAGGTTGTTCCAGACATCTTTGAAAACTAACCACAGATCTTCTGTGGATGTAGGCTTTCTCACATCCTTCTGTAATCCCATGTAATCCCAGACACACATGATGTTGAGATCAGGGCTCTGTGGGGGCCATGCCATCACCTCCAGTACTTCTTGTTCTTCTTTACGCTGTAGATAGTTCTTAATGACTTTGGCTGTATGTTTGGGTTGGTTGTCCTGCTGCAGAATAAATTTGGGGCCAATCATACACCTCCCTGATGGTATTGCATGATGGATAAGTATCTGCCTGTTTTTCTCAGCATTGAGAACACTATTAATCCTGACCAAATCTCCAACTCCATTTGCAGCCCCAAACGTTCAAGGAACCTCCACCATGCTTCACTGTTGCCTGCAGACACTCATTATTGTACCGCTCTCAGGCCTTCGACGAACAAACTGCCCTTTGCTACAGCCAAATATTTCAAATTTTGACTCCAAGAGCACCTGCAGCCATTTTTCTGCACCCCAGTTCCTATGTTTTCATGCATACTTGAGTCGCTTGGCCTTGTTCCCACGTCGGAGGTATGGCTTTTTGGCTGCAACTCTTCCATGAAGACCACTTCTGGTCAGACCTCTCCGGACAGTAAATGGGTGTACCTGGGTCCCACTGGTTTCTGCCAGTTCTGAGCTGATGGCACTGCTGGACATGTTCCGATTTTGAAGGGTAATAAGCTTGATGTGTCTTTCATCTGCTGCACTAAGTTTCCTTGGCCGACCACTG
>JAZGTJ010002996.1:0-23331 GCA_036877575.1 Botia almorhae
CACTTGCTTCCCTTTTAAGTTTATATAAAAAAGAAATTAAAAATAAACAAATGTTTCGTTTTATTTGAGTTTAATTAAATGAAATGATGAACATGGACACGAGTGAGGAGCTTATACACGGCAGCGCCGGTGAGATCTGGTTTCATTTTTTTTCAACACCGCGGATAAGCAAATGTGCACGATATGATAATCGTACATGTCAATATCGCGATAAACCGCCATACCGGTATACCGTTACAACCCTAGTAGGAGCACTCATGAGGATTTCTGTAGGACAAGTACCAACAAGTATACTGTTAAAGAAGTAATCAGGCAATTATTTTGATGATTACTCAAGAAAGTACTTGATACAAATTTCTGTTTTGTGTGTGTGTGTGTGTAGGAGAGATCTGCCAAAGCCTTTTTAGGGGCTTATAAAACAAAAATAGCTAATCTATTTAGTAACCTTTAACACAAAACATTGCCAGTTACTTTGTCTATTTTTGTTCCACAAATAAAACTATTTCCAAACAAAGCCAAAGCACCAGTAACTGTTTCTTGTCTCCAAGCAACACGGAACGAGTTGTTTCATTCACTGTACTTGCCCATCACACAGAACACGCCTTCATGTCTAAAAACGTGAGGACGCCTTTTTGAGATGTGACACCCTGGGTCTTCTGATTGGTCCACTGTTATGGAACTGGCTGAATTTTTAAATTAAAAAAAAAAAATCTTTCTGTTATATTTGTCTTTCTAAGGCCCTGTTTACACCTGGTATTAAGATGTGTTGTGGTCGATCACATCGTAAGTGGACGACGCTACAGGTGTAAATGGGGTCTAAAATGCTTTGACCTTGTCCACTTCCTGCGCTCATGGTGTAGACACTCATGTGGTTGAATGTGTTCAAACAGTCACAAAGGCCATCTATTCTCTATCTACTGACCTACTGCGTAATCATTGCGGAACGTGTTGGGAAGCGCGCTTGTCAGACAGGATTTAAACTTTGACAAGCCAAAGCAGAAAGGTTACTTTAAACCATGATCATCAGTAAACATACAGAGCACAATGTTTTTCCACCAGTCCTGACTACTGACATGAACCCATGGTGTTTAGCAGAGTCTTGAGGCTGCCGTCTGCATCTTTCTCTTTTGTCTAATTTCTCAAGCACGTTAAAGTTGCATAAGCTTATTATGTCCACTGCTCTGACTTAACTGAGAAAGCCCATACATGTACAAAACCTTCTGCTGCATGTTAACAATACAAGCAGCAGTACTCTGACGTTATATTAGTGTTCATCAATTTTAACACTTCTGTTCATGTTTTGATGCAGACAGAAGAACCTGCCCAATGACCCTCCCCTCGTAATAATCAGGTCAAAAGCTGTCTAAAGTAAAAAAAAATGGATTAAAACACCAGGTGTAATTGGGAATGTGTCTCTTTTCAACATGTGATCTGATTAACCAAAATGCATTTAATACCAGGCCCTGGTAAACATGGCTTTTCTTAGAGTATGTCTACAGATCAGTACTCTGTGCTCATCTAGAGAACCTTCTGTATTTCTGTTGCAACATTACTGCATGTTACTCAGAGTTAGATTTCCTATGGTGTATTGACAGAGTTGAGCATCTCACCTTGAGGCAGTGAATTCAGGTACTCTTTCATGAGGCCCTGCACCTTCTCCAGGTAAAGCTGAATCAAAACGTTGTGAAACTCGGGCTGTGTCTCATCCCACATGTAAATGATGTGCTCCAGGTATGGAATGGCCAGCTCCTTAAAACCCTCCTTCAGGAAATTCAGCACCTTATCTCTGGGCAAAGTCTCCACCTCAGTCAAGTCCTCTGTGAAGATCTGACAACAGAAATCTAACTCAAAGACTGCAGCTATATGGCCACAGAAGACATGAGAAAACAGTCAGAGCAGGTATGTCTCACCTTCAGCCCATCCTCTGGACATATCTTCAAAACCCAGGGAGAAAACTCAAATATGATGCCAAGATTCTCAACCCCTACACATATCACAGAGCAGTGGATGTCATTGGTGAGAAACACAAAAACTACCCATTAGTGTTGTCAAAAATATCAATATTTCAATAAATATCATTAAGTGTCGCTTTCACTCTCTCCCTGCTCTTAAACAGCTAGTTGACACACAGCACACGTGACCGCAGTGCCTGTCTCGTCTCATTTGCTCTGGTTAAATAGCATTAGTGAGTAAGATGCGAGTGCGGGACGCGACCGGCTTTGGTTGAAAAACAACACAGCAGAAGTGCTGTCTGCAACTATTTTAGATTTGAGGCAAATGAACACGGAAAGACAAAAAACACAAGTAAGCCAATATGCAAGCGTTGTTACAAAACAGTGCTAACAAAAGGTGCTAACACCACTAATTTAGCAAAGCACCTGAAAGACAGAGACATCCGGATTATACAGTATAAACAGTTTTGAGAGGTTGGTAACTGCTCTCATTTTAACATTACAGAAATATTAACCAAGATGGCCCAATGTTGTGAGTGTCCTCATGTCGTTCCAGTGAGGTTTTTTTTCGCATGTGATGCACCTTTGCGCATCCGTGTTTACTATAGCGCTCTATTTATGTGCGTTGATCAATGAATATATGTGAATTAAAATCTGTTCATCATATACATGTTAATGTTTTAACCAACATTAATGAACAATGAACAATACATTTGTTATAGTATTTATTAAACTTTGATAACATTTGTCAATAAAAACACAATGGTAGATGTTAGCTCATGTTCAAATTAAAAATATTAACAGATAGAGCTTTGGATTTTAATTAGTAAATGTATTAGTAACTATAAAATGCTACTATATTCTCAATATATTATGCCTTTATTTTAAAAATGGCAAAAACAACTATTTTTGAACACCTCACCTATAACCCGCCTGCTCTGAGCAGGAATCAAACAACCACTGACTGGCGGGGAAGGGTTACATTAACTACAACACTACAGACTTCATCCTGACATGGATCATTAGTAGCCATACTGTAGATACAAGAGTAACATACTGTACCAGCTGGCCTCTATTACAGCTCAATAAAGTTATTAACTTTCTGAATATGTTTGTAAAAAAACTATCTGAGCTTTTAAATAAATGTTGTCAATCAAGATAAATTTGTTTAACTGTTAAATGTCATGTCTTTAGCATTCATACTGCTTTAGTCCCGGCCATTCCTGGCTGATTTACACACTGCATCACACTGCAGCATGCCGGAAGATTGCATTCTCTTTCTAGAGCATTTTTAATGGCCACATCTGTGGATTGTGTCTTTAGAAATTTTTTTTTCCAGAAAACAAATTATGCTGGTTAAAATCTGTTCACATTCAGACCACTTGCGCTTGGGATATGTTTATAAGAAATATACAACTTCTGTGGAGCATATTTCTCTGCAGGACCTGCTGACTAAATCCAGATGCAAGCAACATCAGGAGAAAACTGCCATCCAAAAACTCAGTAAACACTACGTATAAAAAAACGCACAAATGTATACACAAACTAAACATAATAAAGTGCATAAAAGATTTAAACTGTCTGTTGTTGGTCCAGGTTATGAGCAGTGTTTATCTGTGGGGTGACATTTATGTGTGATGACCTCACCCAGCCTCTGAAGATACTGTACTGTCCTCTCATGACCCTTTAGAGGAGAGTTGGCTTTAGTGGACTGATCCAGCAGAACCTGTAGGGCTGGAAAAATCACATTAAAATCGGATTAAAACAAGATGGGTCTCCCACTGATCAGACTGTTAGGGTTAATTTTGCAATAACAACCTGCGGTGACTGTGTCATTTTTCATGAATTTGGTACATTTTGATGTGTCCTGACAGTTAACATAAAATGAAAAGCACTTGGTATCTGTGGTGAATCTGGCTCTCCCAACTCACACATCTTGATCTTTTCAAGATCCAAGATTTAAAATCGCAGCACTCTTTTTAAAGTTTCAGGTAGAATGTTATACCTGTTGGTGTCCTATTTTCTCTCATTTAACTGATGATAAAGACAATTCACTGATAATCCTCCTAGCGGACTAATGAGAAAATATTTGGCCATTTTGAAATTACCATGCACGATCACTGTGCCATCTTACCAACAAGTGTTAGTTTGAGAATACACTGGTATTTTATACTGCTCTTTTGATATCAGTATAAGTCTATTAAAAATAGCATAAAATGATGTGAGAAAATGAAAGTGAGCAACAGAAAGAGAGAGGACAATCAGTGTACATTCATCAATAGTTAGTGACAGCCTCAGTATGACTTTAACTCAGCTGTTTAAACAAGCATGTGAAACATTGTCCCATGCTTGTGCTTTCTGAGTCTCCACACAAATTACACACATTCCTCAAAAGTACACGGGTGTCTGCAGCCAGCAAACGCTCACCTTTCTGATGAAGGCCTTTTTTCTCATAGAGGATGATCAGCTCGCTGTATTTGTGGGCCTTCTTCAGGACATACTCACTCTCCTCTATATGACAGTGGTTGTTTTCCAGTCGTAGGAGAGGAGACACTAAGGCCACGTTGGTCTACAGATATAACAACAAAACATGCACACAATCTGTGTCAGCAGTTCCACATGGACAAGGGAGATGCTGATTATATTTTATTTCTTACTCAAAACCTGAATATTTGTGTGTATTATACAATACTGCTTATTTCAGTACTGGGTGTTAGTGCAGAAGCATGCTAATGTCAGACAGGACTGGAATCAGTTGATAGTGAGGTGATATTATATATATATTCTTCTCAAGGAGGGTGCTGTTTAAAAGGGGCATGGGACAGACTCAGAGTTGCTGCATTTGTACACCATTTCACATAATTTATAAGCTCCATTTTAGTTTAGTTGCTGTCTATGTAGGAAGTAGAGGGTGAGGCAGCACACTAGAATTCATAAGAGCTGCTGTGCATGTCTGGAGAACTGACACACTGAAGGTCTTACGTGGAGGTAGCATTTCAGCAGGGTGGTGTCAATGATCTGTAGGAGTTTCTTGCGGCTCTTGATGGTGGGCGTTCCTTCCATGAGCGGAGATGTGGTGGACGGATCAGAGTCGTTTAGTTGCTTCACTAGATGACTGCGTTTCTAAAAAGGAAAACACAGTTGACACACACTGAAGGTAAATCCGTATGTACAGAGATCTCTCCCACTGTGTGCACCTGTGTCAGGTAGTCTATAAGTGCCAGATGTGCCTTCTCCAGCTCTGCTCCAGACAGGGTGGGTAGAGGGTTGGGGTAGTGCAGCTGTTTACGATAGTCAGAGGGAAGGAGGTCTGGATACAGTCCAATAACATGAGTGGGATCTGTAATAGACAACCACAGTTTCACCCATAATGCTATGCATGTGTATAAGTACTCTGGTCCAGTTACGCCCTCTGGTGAACTACATTTTGTAATCATTATTACCACTAGTCTCAATTTCATGTCACACCCACAGATCATTTACAGACAGTTTGCAATACATGTCAAACACAAAAAATGCCAGGAGCTTTACAAAACTGCAAATTTCAATCAGAGCGGCTGGTTTCTAAACAAGTTCCCAAGAATCGGGGAGCCATGGTCTGCATCAGTCCCACAAACAAAAGCCCCTTTCTGTCTAAATAATACACAATATAATTACACGTTAATCATTTGATACACATCTATTTTCATTTTTGTTGTCTCCACATATCTTACCTGTGCCTAGCTTAGCGAACACCTGCATGGAGTCGTCAAAGCGTTTCTGACAGAAGAGATTGAAGGCAAACAGATTCTGAATGTGATGGATCTGTTGTCTCTTGTCTGCATCAGAGTCATCCTTCATTTTCTGAGCATTTGTGGACAGAGAGGGAGAAAGAGTCAGTGATCAGTGTGGCACTGCATCCACATACATTATATATGTAGAATACTTGCAGAAGACGAATGAAGAGATGAGAGGACAAGAATCACATACTACTACACTCAACACCACTTTGTACTTTTCACTTTCATTCAGTGAACACTAAGGACCACTAATTACCCGTTTAATCCAAGCAGACAGGGTTTAGATTAAGCCAACAGTATGCGTTAACTAGTGTACTAGTTAAATAAGAGCATTTACAGCTGGTTAGTCCTTATTTACCTTAGCCTGTGACTCCCTAATTTAGAACTAAACAATTAAACTTAAGCAATGACTCAAAACATGTTTCATTCGGATTAATTTAAGCAGAGTTCTGACTTAATTTAATCCCTGTCTGGGGAGCTTCCCCTAAATGTAAAGAGTGAATTCCTCACCGCCAGTTGAAGTGCCAGTTCAAACTGTTTGTCCTGGAGCAGCTGCCGAATCTGACTGGCTATAGAGACCGGCACCAGACGCCAAACAAAATGATTGCTGGCCACATACACAACATTTGATCTGTGACGAAAGTGGAAAAAGTTGAAGTAGTCAAATCCTTTGCAGTTATTCCATGAAAACCCCTTCAGTTAAGTGTTAAACCTCTGACCAAAAGAAAACATTTAAAGCTTCAATCGATTGTGAAACATCTAACCACAAATGAGACGGACTGGCAGTAAACAAGATGTCACAATATTGGAGAGAAAAAGGAGAAAGTATGCATGAATTATTGTTTACAGAAGAATATAATTTCATCACACTCCAAACTGCGTAACTGTGTATGATGATGTTGCATGGTATTTCAAAAGCATGAACTGTATCAAGTGAAGTGAACTACAGATCTCACATCAGGCTAAAAGAGGCTAAGGTGGGTCATATGGTGAAGGGTTTTACAGGGCTCGCAAAATTTCAAAATCCTTGGTAGCCCTTCGGGCAGGCATCTCTTCAGATTTTGGTAGCCTAAAATTAATTTAAGTAGCCCAAATAAAAAAAGACATTATTTTAATGTAGAATATTGTAAAGGAGACAAAACATTAACCAAAAACATTTTCAAAACACAAATAACAACAATTGTATAAAATAATCAAATTACAATCATCAATATACATATTTGGTTCTAACTAAACTGAAATTTCTATGCACAAAAGCTTTGAGCTGGGAAGTCAGAGGTCTATGACTGTAGAACTGGACTTAAATGAAAGCTTTATTAGACGAGTGTGGGTTGTAAATGTTTAGATCTCTGCAGCCACACCTCAGAATGTTCAAACAGATCTTTAGTTAAAAAAGTCTGGACAGCCTGCAGTAAAGACTCCTAAATGCACTGATATATATGTATGTGTAGATCTCACCCCGCCGAGGTGATAAATCGTGGTCTCTGCAGCTCCACGCTCTGCACCAGCAGTCTGGGCTCAACTGTGCGGATCTCCACGTACCGCGGCAGCACAGCAATGATGTACGGAGGCTGGTGCTCTGAGGAAGGATTAAACGATATTCAAACTTCTAGCCAATAATAATATGCTAATATACATTACTCATAAGGCTGCAAAATATCAAAATATACATTTTTTGCTAAAAACCCAGTCCTCGCTATCGGTTTACAGACAGCAGCCATTGAGTTTAACCGTTGGCATACATGCACATGTAGCACATTGAAAGCGGTCTCTTCTGGTATAATATCTCCATATTAATAATAAACACAATAATAGTGACTGGTGTTGCGCTCTTCATCATGTGCGCTCAACATATGTTCAAAGCATTTTAGTTTTATTTGCATTTCAAGGAGTCACTTGGTGAGCACCCTGCGACTTTTTGTTTTGCTTATGAGTTTACACCCCCTTTAAAATGTACATACCCCTCAGAGAAGCTGTAAGATTTTCTGTATTTTTTAACACACAAGATAAAATCCTACATCTAATTGAAACTAATCTGCGTAACATATATTAAGAGTATATTTTACAAGACAAAATATTAAAATAGTTACTTAAAAGACTTTAAAGTTCATTACTGTGTGTCCTTGAGCATCACTGCTTGCAGATATTTGTGAAAGTTGTCAATTGTTTCTCAGTTCTTAATTCAGTTTCTCAGTTGTGTGAAAGTCATTTAGTTTTTTGTCTTTGCAGTTTTATTCTTAGTCTTTTGGAATATATACAAACATTTGTTATTTTATGCATACCACCCAGGAATGACATCATACCCATTGCAACAGGAATGTCTGTCCAGTTGAGGGCACATTTCTGAGTGCAGATCCCTTCTTCATTCAAGACAACTGTGAGGTCATCCTGACCCACAGCTACCTTCCCATCAGCCAATGGAGCCACGAGTGGTTCCAGCTGTTTCCCTGTGGGAAAAAGCTCCTTCACTGAGCCACGTCCATCCATCTGACAGAGAGAACGTGGCATTATTAACTCACAATAGTGACGTTAATATCACAAATGTGACGCATTCAGATGCAGAATGCACCAGGTGCCTAACTATCAGTTGATCAACAAAGACACATGATCCACAAACTTCATCTAGAGACAACAGTCATTTTTAAATCACTAAACATCCCACTGAAGTTACATACATAATATTTGGAAATAAACTTATTCCTTTCCTCAAAGCAGTACTGATGTTTCTGTAATTACTGACCCTGCCTGTATTTTCACTTACCCGGATCAGGTAATAGTCTCGTTTGAAACCCACACAAATGGAGTTCTCACACCAGGCCATAGATTTAGGAACATCAGGAGCGGCAACATCACCCTGAAATAGTGACGAAACATGATTTAGGCTTTGGACTGATCTCTATATATATTAAGATTATATCTGAACTCAACAGATTTGTTTTGACAAACAACATTTTCATTGACAAAAATCATACATTTATTTGTTTTTACAACATTTTATGAGTCAGAAAAAACTAAAATAGGCATTTCTTTAAACATTAATTTTCTATTTACCTACCATTAGTTTATAAAAAAATTTCAATTTTTGCACTTTAAAACGACACTTTCTGATGTCTGACTGTGGAGAACATAACCCTTAATTCCTTTAACACAAACTTTTATTATCCAGGTCATCCTTATTTCTGAGGCTTATTATTTCATTCATGTCATTATTTATTTCATTTCTAAACCTGAACCAACCTGTAACTCATGAAACTCTCTGTCCTTCCAATAATACAGCTGAATTTTTCTTTTGACTGCAACACACATTCTCAGTCTGGCCTCACCTGAGCTGGACTGCTGCAAAGAGAGAGAGAGAGAGAGAGAGAGAGAGAAAAGAAAGAAAAAGAGAGAAAGAAAAAAAGAAAGAAAAAGAGAGAGGGAGAGAAAGAGACAGAGAAAGAAAGAGAGAGAGAGAGAGCCAGTGGGTCTATGAAATAATTTGCTATAAATGACTGTCTGTTTTAAAGTATATAAGTGATATTAACATCATGCAATGTCAAATGTGTTGGCCTCTGTAGTGGGTCCAGGGAGTTAGAGAACCCCTAATGTATAGAAAACAAACAGGCCAGACACTTAGTGGTCTGTACCTGCAGATCACAGACGAAAAGTGTTGCTCCTCGGGCTTTAGACACAACAGTGATCTGCTGGAACGTCAACAGGTCATGAACGTGAATGTTATTTTCTGCAACGAAAGAAGCCAATGAAACTACACACTTCTGTAAGTTACACTAAACTGACTTCTGCTACAAGTGCAAAAAAAATATGACAACCATGTTCCTCACATCCAGTCTAACAATATACTACAAAATGACTTCCAGATTAACATACTTACCCAACAGACTAACCAAAATCTTGTACTGGGACACCACAAACAGCTGAGAGAGGACAGAGACTTTCAGAGAGGCACAAATGACATTGTGGCAAATGTATATTTATTCAGCTCATTTAGCGTTGTGGGTGACACAAATCTTTAGGTTTATTTACTGTTAAATTCAACAAACTGTCTGCTCATACCTGCTGAATCTTCTTTGAGAAGTTCTTATTGGATTTCTCCAATGTAACTTCAAACCTGTTTGTACCTGTAACAGACAATTATCAATTGTCTGTATCAATTAAACAGCGTCATTCACACAAAAGATTGATGCTATAAACAAGTATAGCTGCAAACACTTAAACCACACACCTGCATCTTTCTTGATCCGGTACAGGAGCAGATGACCTGGTTTGGTCCCCACAAGAAGACAATCATCTGCAGACACAGTAAGATCATCAGACTAAACCATACAAGTGTTTACAAATGAGTTAATGACTATAGACCTGTTGTACAATCCAGTAATCTAGAGAACTTTTTGATTTAGTGATGTAGAAGAACCACTATTTTAATAAATGTCCTAATGGAGCCCCAAATTTTGTCTAGGGAGGCAGCTCACTAGGAGTGGGAATCACCAGAGGTCCCATGATACTATTGCGATACTTGAGCCACGGTACAATGTTATTATGATTTTATTGCATTTAGCGGTATGTTAGTTATTACGATACATTGCTATTGTTAAAGTAAAAATGTCCCCAAAAGAAGAAAAACTTTGTCCACATCCCTTTTAAGTAACACTGGACTTTTCAATAAGTTTTTGTTTTTAGTTTTCTATTTAACTTGCTTATTGCCATGATATCTGTGTTTGTAATATTTGAAGGTCACATTGCTGCATTACATCTTACACCTGTTGTAGAACATTTGCATTACAGTAACAATGAACTTTTAGATGTAGATGTTAGATGTAGTTTTGTATTTATCTTCTGATACACTAATAAAAAAAACAGAATTAAAGTATTTTTTGTTATTTATTACGGTAACAGGTCATATGCCACAATTAACACTGATAATGCAGGACATGCTGTTGATACATAGATAACATGTTTTATGGTTTTATAATCCCTTTGAAAAACGTTTTCCACCCTGGTCGTAAGTGCGGTTAAGGCAGTTACACAAAGCACTGTGTATATGTATATATGATGTAAATATGATGTACCTCAGAAGATAAATTACTGTTTAAGAGACAAAGTTCTCCCTTTCAAGCCTTAATCTGTTGATAAAAATCCCCATATGTAACAGCTATGGTGAGCACTGACATGACAACTGACAAAGTTTAACTAACTGCAAAGTATTTATGAATGACATTTCTGCAAGCGTATTCCAAAAACAACTATAAATATTATTCAACATATGATTGCAGCACATATATATAGTGTATAGTATAATAATAAGGCTGTATGTTATATGTTATACGGCCTATGGCTGGTTTACTGGAGAGTTTGCAAGGCACCATTTCTTATTAAACTGCTTTAAAATAATATATATTACAAGAAAAACTATACAAAAACTTTAAATTGAGTAAAGTAGCTCCTCCTGAAAATGCAGAGACAGCTTTTAATGTATTCCTACAACAACTCCTAGTTACTGTCTTTAAGTATTATTATTATTATGAAGTTCAAAGTGAATCCAGAGTTACCATGAACCCTACCCTCACAGCAAACAGAACCGAGGCATAGACCTTTATCCCACTTCCTATTTCCGGTAAGTGAAGCAGTGTATCACTACTTCCAGTACTATCGCAACGTGGTCAGAACTAATGGCTGAATCCTCTCCCCAGTGTTATTGCAGTGTACCAGGCTGCTATTCGCTATCACGTGCCCAAGCGTTGTTGTTTTTCTCTTTTTTGCACATCATAGATTCCGACGTGCTTGCACTGTTATTGTTGGTTTTGTTTTTGCCGTTGCGGTTATATATCTACAGCAAAAGTGCGAACACCAGTCTGTCTGGGTTCACGAAACCATTCAGGCTATGTGTCAGGATGGTGAGTACCACCGGCTGGTGCAGGAGCTGGATGAGGTCCAGATCCAGCAGTACTTGAGACCCAACAAATTTTTTCATCATGCATTTTTAAATGTCTCTGTATGTACACAGACATATCATAAAGTATAGGGAAATTGCTAATCCCTAAAATGAACTTTTCCTCCATCTTCCCACAGACACCCACTACAGCTGATGAAACTCGACTGACTTCACTCCCGACTGGTAGTCGCTTGCGAAATTCGCTCCTCATGTACATAAAGTTAAACTTTTTCAACTTTTGTAGCGTCACTCCCTTCGCTCGGCATGCCTAAATTCTGCCGACTATGGTCTCTGTCGCAGGAAGTCGCCACCTCTCCATTGAAATGAATGGGATGATGACGCTGGGGCTTCAACGTGATGCAAATTCGATGGTCAGAGTTCACCAAACTTGAACTTTGTAACGCTATGAAATGAAAACTTTTTCGTATGCGCTTGCGTTTTCGGTCTGCCGCATTCGCAGGCATGTGAATGGAAGTCAATGGAGTCAAGCGTAATGTGACCCTAAGTGTTATCGCGTTTAGTGGCAGAAGACAGCTAACAAGGAACTTTTTAGAACATTTTGTTAAACAATATATTAAGTGTTGTAAATTGTTAGTGAAACGTTATAAATACGTTACCGAATTAATGTTTTAATAACGTTCTTATAACCAAACAATAACGGTAATACAACGTTTATAATGCGGTTATAACAAGAACATTCAATTTAACACTTTTAGCGTTTTTGTTACTTAAAGCTAAAACCCGTAGGTTGTGCGTCTCTGTCGCCATCTCTGTTTAAAACAAACTTGCAAGTTGATTTGTTTACGTATGTTAAAATGACATTTTCAACCAAATGCGACCCAATTATAAATCATTAAACATACCGTTGCGCATCAGGGTAAGGAAAGCGTTTAAAACATGATGTTCTTGCTCAATAACTGGTTATGTTTATTTTTTTAACCAAAACAAGGTTACGCATTACAGCTTTGACGCAAACGTTAGGGAAACGATCTTACAACCTTAGCTGGGTCACTCACCCCAGGCCGCCAGACAGTCGATCTGAAGAGGCAATTTCTCCAGGATCGGAACCGGTTCGTACGCGTCATGCATACTGGAGATGTGATATATTATAAAACACCCAGAAAAACAATCAAACCTGTGTGGAGCTAAAACCTGAAGCAACAATAACCAGCCTGAGTTCGGGTGATGTAGTTCCGCTTCAACAGAACATTAAACTGCCGTGACTGATGTCAGATGTCTCAGAAATGTCCCTCTTCATCCTTTCTGTTGTCCCTGTCCGTCAAATGTCTCAGAATAAAAGAGAAAAACACATCCTCGTTTGTTATTGTCACGTGAGCAGGTTGCTAGTTAGCTTCCACGTCTCGTCCTGTAAACTCGTTTATACGCGGGGTTAGTCAAACATATTTCATCCCATTGTTCTGCGTGCCGATGGGCTTTAACTCGGGTCAAACTGTTTAACTTTGGATGAACGTGAATAGATGTCTGGTAAATACAGTTTAGAACAGTCAGCAGCGAGCGATCGGGGTTGCGCTAGCTTCCTGGATCCGTGATGAGCACGTGACGCCGCGGGCACGAGCGTCAAGCAAAGACCTTGTGCATTGTTAGTTCACGTGCTTGACATTACACAAAGATATACTAGACTATTTATGTCTAGTTATTTATGTTACATAATAATGTGTAAAAATGCTGATTTTTATATTGCCCACACTGATTACTTTTACTTGCCACAGGTGTGTCCAAATACAAATGACAGGAGCATTACATGCTTGAAAAGCAATTATTTCTTATAATTTTGACAAGGTGCCAATAATTTTGTCCAGTCCATTTCTGAGTTTATTACTTACTATAAGCAGATCTCTGGGGGCCCCTAAAGGGCGTGGGCCCTTAGAATTGTCCTAACTTTCCCCCCCTTAGCGGCGCCCCTGTTTTTGGCTATGATCTGTATCTTTGGGAGGCAGGGTTGTGGATAGGATGCTTGCAGTTAAAGTTAGTTCCAGACACTTGAGCTTGTCATTTTTTTAGATACAGATTACATTTTTACAGCAGAACTAGGAGAAATGTAATCACTTACCGAGTGTTTCTAAACTCAGAGGCTGCTGACAGACACACATGTGACTGGGATCATGTGACACAGATACCTAATGGATTTGCTTCCTCTTTATCTAACTCAAGTCAAGACTAAAAGTTATCCAGGATACTGATTAATATTTAGCATGTGTAAAGTCCAAATACAGGAGGATTTTAAAGGAACCTATTTACCTGAACTAAAATAAAGTTCATGTTAAATTATTTTAAGGATGAAACTCACAAAACTATCTGGACTAAAGACCAAATGAGATCCAAAAAGCTATAGCAGTATGCTATTATCCCATGTTTAATCAATACAGGCCCTTATTCATCCCATTTTTTTATATGCTTGGTTTGAAACATTGAGTCTTTTCAGTGGGAGAATAATGACTAAAGAGACTCCTCACACTCCCCTGATCTACCATATGTCTTTATCCACCCTGATACTCACAGAAGAATTTGACCAGGAATATAGTACTTTAACTTTACACCATATTTTAAGATTAAACCGTTGTGGTTTTAATTTTCTTCTTCCTGATCTGTTGGCTATTAAACCTTTTTGACACTGGCACTGTTTACTTGTAGGTGTCTAACTCTAACTGTATTTTTTTTTTTCATTTTTAATTATAAATTACTTTTACACTGTAACATTCTTATGCAACATTTGACCTCTGCATCTGCACCATTTTGACCCAAAAAATGTATCTACACATGCCTCCAGGTATGATCTCAGTGCAGTTCTACAGGTTAAGGCTGGTTTCATGCCTATTTCAGACAGCACATGTATGCAACACGTATGTGGTGTGTATCCAGCGTGTAAGAAAAGTGGAAGAACAGTGTATCCATTGTGATTTCACACCACCTGCGTTTGCAGTGCGTAGCTGATCCACAAATTTTGTAGAGAAAACTCTACAATAAGAAAAGTCCACATTACTTTATTTTGATTTCAAACTACATTTAGGAGAAAAAACTTAAGAAGCTTATTTTTTTACCAATGTAGTTTATATAATTTTGATTTGTTTCGTCAGTATCGCTTTTGTTCTGCTTGTTTTCAGTGTACTGTGAGATGTAGATAGAAGAAAGCTCATCACGCTGCATTTGTTACTGCGAAGGTGACTATAAAGGATAAGACGAGGACTTTGCATTCACCCCCTAAACCAGCGCAGGAGAGTTTAGTGTATATTACCATCTTGTCGCTAAAACTGACTCTCATGGGTTTTCTTTATCTTGCAAATCTTTACACATGACATTGGTTGTGTTGTTCTACCTCAACGATTAGATGTACTTGCTTATGCAAGTATTTCCATGAGTTTGAAGTGTGGATAGTGCCACAGATTACCTATCGAAGGAGACAGTCCTGTAATTTTTAATGTAAAAGAAGGGTACATCGCTACCATAGATGTGTGACTCTAGATGACTCTAGATGTTGTGGATTATGGCACTTTCTATGCAAAGTAAAGTCGTAAAATATGTTTTAGTAAATAAATAGGATGTAATAACAGAAATTAAACAACTGGTTAAACAAAATAGGAATGTGCAGATATAAGTGTTACAGGTGAGACTCCTGTTCCACCTCCTCCATGCCACCAGAGGTGTTCACTTCCCCTGAGTACTAACTATGATTCGGACTACATTTCCCATGGGCCCCGTATCTGGGGCTGATCACTTCCTGTTTGGTTCAGCTGGTCGCAATCAAGCAGCCTATTTAAACCGCAGACTCTATTCATTCAGTGCAATGTCTTGTATTGCTTCGGCCTACATTTCAGAGTGTTTAAACCCTTGTTGTTTACCTGGTTCTTCGTGTTTGGATTGTTTCTGATTTTCCCGATTGTTCGCTGCCTGCCTTGTTTGACTCTGCTTTGGATTACATTTTGGATTTTTTGCTGCTTGCCCTGAACTGTGTCTGTTTATCGTTTATGATTGTTTGCTGCCTGCCTTGACCCCCACCTGTTTACGTTGCTGATTTTGTCTATACCCTATAACCCTGTTTTGCTGGTATTCTGACCCTTGCCTGTTTCGATCATTCTTAATAAAAGCTGCAAATGGATCCACATGACTACATTTCCCACAAACCCCATACCTAGGACTGATTATCTTCCAGTCACCACCTGTTGATCATTAGCCGCTATATTTCACTGTCTATTTCACTCATTGCGAAGTCTTGTTTTGTCCCGGCAACATACTAAGTGTTTTTGTATTGTGTTGGATTATTCTGTGTTTGATCTAGCCTTGTTACTGTTGTCTTAATTGCTGCTTTGAATTATGATACTGATTGTTTGCTGCCTGCCCTGATTGTTGCCTGTCTACTGTTTTTGCTCTGTCTCATCTCCATTGTTCTGTTTGCTGGAGTTTTGACCATTGCCTGTACAAATTTCCCTGGTTAAATGTTCCCCCTCCAGCCCATTTCTGGAGGCATGTCTTCTCTGACATTTGTCATTTAAACAGTGTTTGCCCATCATTAATGTCAATAAACATTTACATGAAGATATGTGTAACAAAGAGTCAGAGGTGTTTGGATCCATATGCAGCTTTTATTGGAATGGTCAAACTGGCGAAGGTAATCAACAGTAAACAGGGACAACACAGGTGTGGCAAATTGTAATCATAGACAGACAATAGTTGGGACAGGCAGCAAACAATCAAAAACCAGAAACACAGTCCAAAAGTTGAGGCATGCAGCAAGAATCAAAACGATAAACAATCCAATCAAGGGGCAGGCAGAGAACAATCGATAACCAAAAGACAATCCAAATCATACACAAAAAAACAGCAGGAGAATACAGGAAAACGCTCAGAATTGATGCAGGGCGAACAAGACGCAAAGTGTGATAGTAATTTTCCGGTTTAAATAGGCAGCGGAAAACGACGACCAGGTGGCGAACAGGAAGTGATCATTCGCTGTAGAATACATTCTGGGAGATGTAGTTCGGGAGTCCGTTCAGTATTCCGGAGAAGGCTCCCTCTGGTGGTGCGGAGCAGAGGAGACTGGATCCTCCACCGTAACAATATGTAACACAGTGTTGAAAGTCTATTTGATTTTTAACTGGTCAGCCTGTTTGTTAGAAACAAAATTCCACTAAAACTCCAAACCATTAGATACAGTTTTTACCTTTGATTTGCATTTAGATGACAAACAACCAACTCTAACTGCTTTAGGCCTCAGTAGTATTTCCATACTACATCTGATGCCGCACAATGCAGACTTTTTCTGACCCTTTAAATAAGATTTAAGGATGGATAGATATTCAAAAAATATATGACAACATACAACATTTCCAAACATACAGTCCCAAAAAGGGAGAAAAACAAAAGCAAATATAGCTATAAGCAGCGATGACGAGCCCAAGCACTATGATGCCTGGTGCTTCTCAGAAAACAATGCATAGTTGTCACATGCATTTAATTCCCCAAAATAATTAAAGACTATTTTAAAGTCTATTCTAAGTCTAACTGACACACGTTTGACTACCTGTTGGTGGTGCTACCTGTTGGTGGCAAACCGAACCTTGTCACTTTAGTCAAAAGGGGCGCTACAGAGCCCCCCCCACACCCATGTCTAAGCTTTTGCCCATGCCTAACGACTGACCACTATGATGTGTGTACCAAATTGCATGCCATTTTAAGTTTGTTAAGCACCTCAAATACACCTGAATGTGTTTTTAAAGTTTGGCATGTTGCCATGGCAACAGTATTTACAATATCACAAATAGTGCCATAATTTTAGTGCTTTGCCATGGCAACACTGTTCACAATATCAAAAATCCCTTTGCAATTTTGGATCTTCAATATCTTGGCATGATTCTGTGACAATCACATGAAATTCCCTTGTAGGAGTATTTAAAAATTCACATGCACTTTTCTGTGTCCAGTCCATGCCCTTCAGACTTATGCCCACAGCACTAGCCAGTGGCCCAAGTCAGACACACATGTATTGTGTATTATAATTTTGATGTCCATGGTACTCCATGCTGGGTTTGCCTGTTCCTGAGTCAAAATCCCAAGGTCATTACTGAGACCTCTTTATTTTTGTGCGCTCACACCACACAACCCTGAGGAGTCCAGACACTTCCAGTGTGGTAGCATTGGTATTCTCATTTCCATTAGTGTTGTGGAATGCAGCATCAAGAGTAGCTTTTAATAGGGAACATCTCTGATTACTTGGCTGTAACCCTGTTCCCTTATAAAAGTAGGAACAAGATTCACCTCATTGCTGCACTGTGGGCTTTTTTAGACATCTCTTCAGACAAAGATATAACCTGAATACATGTTTGTTTAATGCCTATTTATAATCTCTAGCGTGTAAGGTTTATGCAGGCTAAGGAACACTGGAACACGAACGAAGGAGCGGAACGAGGAATATCCCACAGAAAGTCTTTAATATTCTCCAAAATAGACAGCAATGCATACAAACAATCCATAAATGTTTAAACACACACAAATAACCAACAAAGATACAGGGAAAAGGAAGAACTTAAATAGAGAAGCTGACGAAGGGAAAACAGGTGATTACAATTAACTAATGACCAAACGAGAACAGGAAATTGACCAAATAAGGTAAAACAGGAACTAAACCAAAACAAAGACCAGGCAAACCAAAAGAACAAAAGAGTCCATAACTGTGACAGTACTCCAATGCCGTCCTTGCGCCGTAAAAGAAAGAACTGAGGAGGGAAGAAGGGGAACTTAGGTGAAGGACAAACAGGATAACCAGGGTGGTAACCAAGGAGGAGATTTGAGGAACCAGGGCGGTGCTGACAGAAAGAGGAGGGAGTAAGAGCAGGAGGAGCCAGGAGAGACCCAGACCACACCCATGATGGTGATCCACGATGAAGCCGACAAAGGGAGGAGCCATGGCGGAGGAGAGGCCGACAACCCCATGGGGCTGACCGACAGCGGCGGATCAGGAGGTGGCAGAGCCCGAGATGGAGAGGGAGGTTGGGTGGGATTTTTTCCCAAACTAACAGTTCACGTGAAACTAGAGGAATGCGAAATCTATAAGATCTCCTGAGTCCAGATGAAACTTACCCTCAGCAGTGGTGCAGTGGTCTATCAACATACCCTCATATTCCACGATTATGTCCACCACGGCGTTCCGTAATGCCGGCTCACACACCTGGTCAGACGGGAGGGGCTCAAGGGTGATCCTCAGCTCTGTCGCGTTTGTTGGTGATGGCTCGACGTTCGTGGTGAGCATCGGCTCTCCATCTGTGGGGGGCTCTGGCATCAAAGCCACGCTGTGGGGTGGTGGTTCTCTGGGCTCTTGGCTGGCAGCCATGACAAGTGAGGACTCCGTGCTGGCTGTGCTCGCATGGATTTGGCTGGACTCGGCTTTGTCTACTGAGAGCACTGATCCAGCTTACATAGCGAGCACACATTCCAATGATGTCACTGTCAGAGGTTATTTATGACAAATTCTTGGCGTGTTTGCCACATAAGTTTCACAACTGCCGAACAAAGAAGATTTCATTAGCATTATGAAATGTAGCATCTCATGTGCACTTTTTCAGGGAACCTAAGGTTTTTTATGTGTTGTCTGTGTTCAGTGTGTTTTCAGTGTGTTCTCTGCGTTCAGAATGAGGACTTTGTGTTCACACACACACATTGATCTGAAGGTCCTCTCATATTACAAAGTTAATGGTGCCACCCTGTGGAATCAAAAGCATAAAACAAATGACACAATGTGTAGCACCTAAGCATGACCTAAAATATGTAACATGTTTGCTAAAAAAATGTTTTGCTCCATATTTATTTTGTTTATTTTATAAAGGAGGTGTGTTCTGCAGAACCTTTTAGAAAATAAAAATGCTGATGTTGTCAATAAGTATTATAAAGTCAAGCTCTGGTCAAGCTGGTCAAACTCACTTCAAATATCTAATAATAACTTAATTATTTACACAAAGGGAAGACGATGGAAGGTAAAGGTAAAATGTGTTTAAGTAAAGTGATTTTACACACATCATTCTGGTAATTCTGAGGAGACAGATACAAGCAAATAATTGAATTACCAATTAAAACAAAATTGACAAGAAAACATGTTTTGTCTAAAAAATATTTCAATTAGAGCAAAACAATAATTTGGGACATGACCGAAATGGCAACCAAAAGAGTGACATAATTTTAAACATCCTACATGTTCATTTAATTGTTTTAAAATATAACTAACATCATTTTCATTTTTAGAATATTGTGTTATGTTAATAGACAGATTTATCCCAACTCCTACTCACTATTATATAAACAGTGGCACTATATTGTTTGCATTAGCATTGTTCTTCCCTGCTGACTGTGGCCCTATCAGAAGAGACTTGCAACACAACCATGAGAACTTCTGTGGTGGAGCATCATTCACACTAGCTGGAGCTAGTGTGGTGGAGCTCTCTCCTGAGGATCACAGTGTTAGTGATCCGAGACGGCAGGCGGAATGTTTGTGGCTTTGAGTTGGGTAGAAGGGTCAGAAGTTGACTTCTGCCTGCCCTTCAGACTGAGACTCCTTTTGTGTGATCACCAGTAAATCTTTATTATTTTAATTGGGGCCTCCATTTAAAAGAGCAATTAAAGTGGATTAATCGAGCCCATCCCATATAATGTCTTCTGTTAATTAGTTTGTCAGCACTGTTTTAATATCGTCTAATGACTTCATATTTCAGGCTTGACAGTAAAGAGATGCTGCGGAAAAAAAAGAGCTTATCTGAATGTGAAAGCGCTCTAAATGTGATGTCCTCTTCGCAGCAGGCAAGGTCAGGAACCACAGGGAGAAGAGGGTGGGTGTGTGACCATGGGTGGAAGGCCCCGGGGATAATGTGCCTAAACCCCCCCAGCCTAAATACCACTTTACTGCTGTAGTCACTCCTCTAAAGGCTAGCAGCTTTGATTGTGCTAGCCACCTACCTTAAAGTTAGAAAAGTCAATTTTGGAGAGGCTAGTGATAGCAATCTAGCTTTGAAATCATAAGATCCTGCCATCCTTTCAGAGGATCCCACCCTCCCTCCAAAACCACACCTCCTCCAACACATGAATGCATATATAGTTTGACAGGCAAGTAGGACATCCTGTTATTGCATTGCAAACCTCTGTCATTGTTTACTACAAACACATACAACTTTCTTCTGTGAAAAAAGAGATGTTTAGAGAAATGTTTATGTCGCACTTATAATATAATGAAAGCAGAGTCATCAGAGCTGTTAAACTCCAAAGATTACAACCATAACATGTAAACATACCATAAAAGACAACTTAGAAGTATCCTAACAGTATTATTCCAGATATTTACCTGCACTTGTGCACATTTGCGCATGATAAAGTTGTGATAGGTTTGATGGAAATGATGAACCAGTCACAACCTCCTTGAAAGTCTGAATATAATTTGAGAAGAATATCTCCGTATGTGTTCCACAGAAGATACAATCATATGGATTTGAAACAACCTGAAGTTTTGTGTTTGAAGTAATCACAAAAAGTTAAAAATTGGAATTTGTAAATTAAAAAAAAATGAATTTGTAAAGTTGACATTTACATAAAGTATGGGCAGAACAGATAATGGACAAGATGTTCTTATACCTCATGGCATTTTTATGGTAAATGTGTCTTTTAATGTTTATTTTGACTGCAGCAGCAGACATGTATTGGTGGTTTTCTCGAGGCTCTGCGTTTGTCTGACAGCTCTTAATGGATGCAGAGCAGTCAGTTAGTGATGCTTGATGAACTAAACCAGAGAGGAACAGTCGCTCCATCTGCCAGGCCAGCTAAGAAGTGTCCATGTGTTCACTCCAGTCATTGTCATTGTTTTTAGGAGCAAAACACCCAACAACATATAAAGAGAAAACAGATGTGATATGTGTAGAGATTCTGAATATTCAACAATGGCTCTCTTAGAAAAGACCATGATATTGTGGTGACCATGATATCATATGATAACACCACGTACCTATGATATACATATACCAAATTTTTACCATATGAATGCACCATGTTGTTTACATTGTATTTCATTTGGATTATTGTATGAAACAGGTACATTTTCTGTTTCAAAAGATTGATTTTAAAGGTACATTTCTGTGTGTATAATAAATAAACTGACAAAACAAAACTGACAAACATACTCCCGATTTATGGAATAAAACACTAATATTTTAAGAGTGAATATCCTTTTAATAAGATTCATTTGATAAGATGATTGTAACGGAGTTAACATAGAATTAGAGGCCCTCAAACCTTTTATTGATGTGTCTAAAACATCTAAAATCCAAAATTGTTTAAAGAATACCATTGTTCCAGCCAGCCAGGCAGATAGATAGATGGGATAGACAGACAGACAGGCAGGCAGGCAGACAGATGAACAGGTGGATGGATGAATGGATGGAAGAAAAGAAGCTGATGATAAACAACAGTGTGATGAAGAGCTCATTGCATTTATTGTGACTCTGGTGTGCATCCCTGCTCATTTGTAGCAGCACCTCAACAACGGCGGATTCATAAATCTCATTCCCATTATCCCGCTAATTAGCCAGGATTACAGGAGCATGTAATGCCCCCATTTCTTCAGAGATTGATTGGAGGACGGTCTCTTTGTTTTGAAAGCACTTCCTGATTGATGTACAGAGCTCTAGTTTGAAATTGTAATGGCCCAGATGTTAACAATCAAATGTGTTTCTGCTTCAGGAGCTTACAGTCTGTCATAGAAAAGGAGCTAGTCGAGTGTGTAACGACACATAACTAGAGTACAGTGAGAGAGAGAGAGAGAGATAGAGAGAGAGAGAGAGAGAGAGAGTAGAAATGTTTCTTTGTCTGTTGTTGTATGTTTAAAATGGGCACACTGTGTATCAGACATCCCTTGATTCTGAATTAAGGCAAAAGCAGTAAAATGTGCTGCTATAATTTGACAAAATTACTAACTGAATTAATTGATTTTTTATGATTATTATTGCTTATAATTTCTATTCCTTCTAATTGTACCCTTATTGTCTTATTTGTATACTTCTATGTGCAGTCCAAGATGTTTACCAGGTTTATTAGCTCTAAAAGTATATTTGCAGCAGGTAACTTGTGGATATTCAGTGCATTATTGTAGGTTATGTAGCTAAATATATACATGTGACAATATGTAAGAATGTTTATTATAACAAACAAAATAAATAAATAATTAAAAACTCTGAGACATTTGTCCTGAGCAACGTGTTTTTGAAGGTTGTTGATAAAGACATACACAACAAATTTAGTACAGTTAGGATGAAAAACCTTGAAAAAATTCACAAACCTAAATAAAACCTAATATAGCAGGAAAGGTGAAATCTGCTTTTAAAAAAGCTATCTTTTTTAAAGCAGAATTATACAAATAATAATTCAGACACTTTGTGATTGGACCTTAAAGGAATCAAACAGCATTTATGTGCATTTTACAAGTTCAGACATAGATAAACAATCAGACCAAGTTTGAGTTTATCAGCCAGTAGAGGGCAGGATCTACCTACCGAACTCTCCTTTACCAACTTTCACGCTGAACTCTATTAATAAATCACTTCCTCAGATAGTAAAACCCAAACTAAGACACATTATTAGTTAGGGGTTGGGCTGGGTGATGTGTGTGTGTGTGTGTGTGTGTGTGGGG
>JAZGTJ010002996.1:23358-38312 GCA_036877575.1 Botia almorhae
TTTCCTTTTGATTGAACTATTGTTTAAGAACCAAGCTATTGTGTGATAGTGGCAGCCACATATTCATCTGCTTCTCATGTTCTGAAATCCCTATAAAATCTCACATGGGGAGCAGATAGTGAAGGGAGGTTGTTTGTTATCAATATTCTGTGTAGAAATTTTCTCTGGTGTTTAGACTGATCACCGTGTTCATGGAGGGGCAGCAACTTTATCAGCTGAACTTATAACGCACCCAATCCAGTTGACTGAAAAGCAGAAGAAAGTCTCAGAGTGATGATAGTTCTGCAGAGTTACACAGAGCGTGACCTGTGCTTTGAGTGGCATATTACACAAGCAATAAGGTCCTTATTGCAATAAGGTTTCTGTCCATCCCGTTAAGCTAAACAACATTCTCAGGAAACAGTAGACAGGTAAAGAGTGACAGTTCAGTTGTATTATTAACTATCTAAGGAAAATGTGAGCATTCACATGCCTGTGAATGCTGATTTGGGTATTAGCTAAGTAACATCTCATATTGTTAAAGAATTATTACATCGATTGCTCATGATGCAACATTTCAAAATACAAATCTGAACAGGTCAACATTCGTTTAACACTTGTAATGCGCCAAATGTTAAATAGAAGTGACACTTTGCTTTATAGCATCTAATGGTGCAATTCTGTGCAAATGGACTGCATTTAACACTCAGAATGAAGCTTTTATGAGAGCCAGAACAAAACATGAGTGACAAAGTGACTCTGCCTTCTTTTAAAGCTTCTCCTCGTCTTTTTAAAGTCACAGGGTGAATAATAACCTGTCTTTTATTAGAATAATCAGGACAAATCCCACCCGGCTGGGCTGATTTCACCTGCCACCCATATCACCCCCAGCACACCCATTCACCATTCAAAAGCTGTAATTGATTGAGTCTTTGTCATTATTGTGATTAATCATATTAATTTGTACTAATTAAGAGATGGGTTAAAGTGATGACAATTACATTAATTAAATTAGTTTTTAACTTTCTGCACCCCCCACCTCTCCTCGCTCTGTAACTTATAACTAAGAAAGCAAAATCATTGCATAACTATTATGAAACAGTTGGCAATCTGGAGTTTGGGACTAATTGAATGTCCGATTTTATTAATGAAATTTATAAAAGCCCTTGGGGGAATAATATTGCCAGTTCAGCAGGTAGGGGAGGGAAATTAATTACCATTTCCAGAGATGACTTTAAAGGCCCAGACTCTGCACAACCTCCAAGTTTACCATGATGTTTGCTCTCCTGGTCCATGTTCTGAAGATAAAGTTGTTCTAAGCAAAGCTTTTAAATAATTGGCTTTCTCAACAGGAGGAAAGATTGTGATTGGCTGAAGTCTACAATCAGCATCACTGAGTAAGGAGTTCTGATTCACAGACTTTAATGCATGAAAAACACCCAGAGCACAAATGACAAATGACCAGCAGCAATGAGAGACTACATTACTGTCATTTTAATGATACTCAATATCTTACTCTCTCTGTGTTGTCCTGGCTGTATTGTCCTGGTTTGTCCAGAGAGATTTTTTTTTTTACAGATTTTACATTTTAATTAGTAGTTGTGTTTGAAAATCTCTTAGGTTACACCAGAAGCAGGTGTTTGGTGCATTACGTTTTTTTTATAATTGAAAGTTGAAATGAAAGTTTCCTGCAGTTTAACATGGGAGTGATTGACACTTCTGGCAGCCGTGTGTGCAGCATGGTACGGCAGGGTGGCAGCTGACATGTGTGTTGGACTGGCCCTGGCTGCTCCTCCACATTTTACATATTCATATTGCTTTTGACTCCTCTGCAGGGCAACTCATAATTAACAGCTGTTTAGATGTCAAAAGTGACTCTGTCCATGGCACATGCAAATATGTTGTTACCCTGCATCTCAGAACCACGGCTGCATTTTACAAGTCACAATCCCTGTCCCTCTGTCTGTCCACACACACACATGCACAAACTGCCAGACATACACCTGTAATTTGCTGTGCGCACAAAGCTCAACCCACCTCTGGTGCTCTGTTGGGCCCCCGGGCTCACGCTTAAGCAGACGACTTCTGCATAAAGTCCATGTGTATTTAAATAAGGCTGGGTGCCGGCTCGCCCTGCAGCAAACACGTATGTGTACATTTGTGTGTGTTGTCATGCTTGTTTAGACAAAGTTGAAATGTAAATATGGACGGTGGAAGATCTTGGTGGTGATATGCTGCTTGAAATTCTAATAAACAGGAAGCTGTCTGCTTGTTATAAATGATACCCATAAAAGAAGGTGATTCCTTTAACTGATAAAGATGAGAAATAATTGTTTGAGCCTGCACAAAATTAATCAGATCAAAACAGGTGCAATATTTTCACAAAGACAGAGGCCACATGAAATAAAAAATAAAATGTGATCAAGTGTTGGTTATCAGGCAGCACCTCGACTTGAGGTGAGAATAAAATAATATGGGAGGGCTTGAATACCTGAGGAGATAGGATTACTGCATATTTTTAAAGCATGGGAGATGTATTTATGTTAAAATAAAGACATTCAAAAAAGGCATCAAAACGCAAGGTCACCTGTGATTTAGAGCACCAGTCTGGCTTAGAACTCTGGACCACAAACTTGCAGATCTCATGATAGATGTGCTCTGTTCCAAAACCTAGCATGCTGCCTTTATATCCAGCTTTAAAGGCATCATAGATACACTCCTTGTGCACAAACTATTCCATTATGCTGCCCTACTTTTGGCCTAATTTTAGGGCAGTATTGCAAGCATCCTTTGTGAAGACATTCCCAGAATGCATTTCAATAAGCTTAGTGAAAAGATGTTTTCAAGATGGCGAGCAAAGTGAAAGAAATGTTAACATGTAAATATAATTTATTCAGTTCAGATAATGTATTGATCAAATATGTTGATCAAATAAAAATAAATAAACTGTGGAAACCCTGCACAGTAAACTGAATAAAACCCTGCACAGTAAACTGAATAAAACCCTGTACAGTAAACTGAGTAAACCCTGCACAGTATACTGAGTAAACCCTGCACAGTATACTGAGTAAACCCTGCACAGTAACCTGTGTAAACCTTGCACAAACCCTTTGGCTTCACCTTGTTCCTCCAATTCTTGTCCTGTTCCTTAGTTGTTTTTGGCTGCACCTTGGTCCTCAGTCTGACACCACCTCAGGATTCTAATCCTCCAGCTTCACCTCGGTCCTCTGAGCCTCTCGCTGTGCCCTGGTCCTCCAACCCAGTGTCCAACCCAGTACTCCAATTCTGTGGTTCCACCCTGGTCTCCTTTGACCCTAACTCCACCTTTACCTCCCGATCCCCCAGCTCCATCTTGGTCTGTCATGGCTCCAGTCTCTGCCATAATTACATTGCAGGCAATTTCTTTGCCCCCAAGTGTTTCTTGTTCAGCGTTAAATGTTTTCTGGCTTCTTGTTTTTCAGTTTCCTTATTGTTTACATTTTTTACTATGTGCTCTTGAAACCACCCTACTTGCTTCATCCTATTATTACAGAACACTAATCTGGGATCCAGCAGTAGAGCTCAGAGGAACAGTTCTGTTGAGGACTACATATACTTATTTGGTTAGCATACAATCTGGACAACCAGTATTTATTGGTTTGTGTTGAGCCAGACATTCAACAATTTATTGACTTTGCTCTTGGTCTTTTCCTGCCCCCTCTTATAGTAGGTTATTTTTCTCTCTGTCAACATGGCCACTCTCCCAGAGAATGGCTCACAACATCCAATTTCCCCCCACTTCCCCCTGTGAAAACAGCATAAAAGAGGGAAGGGTTTTTCATTAAAGTTAACAATGCTGAACAAAGGTTAGTTAAAGTGGGGTGGGGTTTCATTTGAACATTGGGAGCAACCACAGCAATTTATGACAGAGGTATAAGTTGTTGTTTATATAAAGCATTTACATTACTTTTTATTAAAACCACTTGGGTCATTTACATTAGATACATAAACAGGCCAGACTATCAGACTATACTTAAGATTTAACCCTCTTAAAATCTTATATTTTAAGATTTAAAATGTGGGTTCCCAGCCAAATAATTCACCCCTTAAAGCCAATGTTTCTTACCTTTGGAACTTGTCCGAAGTTAATTTTGGACCCAGTAGGAAACCTATATATAATCTGGCACACTGGCAACACAGAACTCTCTATTCTACACCGGTTTGATATGTCCAATCAGAACAACGCTTACAACATACCAGACCAAACAAGCATGACAGAATGCACCAGACAGCGTTTTGTGTCATTTCCACCAAACAACAAGTCTGAATAAGCATCAGTCCTGAGAACCTGCAGAATTGAACCCCGTAGCTGTCTTGTCTGGTTAAATGTACACAATTGCATCTGAAAAGGAAGCTGAAGTGGTGAGAGCCCCTGTATGCCTCCTTAATCCCCAGATCTCTCACTTACTCCTCAAGTATGGCAGCCATGTAATGAAGATAATTGTACAATAAGAGTGCCTCCCTAAATCATTCCCCTTCTGCCCATACAAGATTGGTCACGAAAGCGATTCTTCAGACCACTGTAATTTTCATATTTAATGAGCGTGACTTCAAAACTATTACACTAATTAGTCAAATCTCACATATCGTTAATGATGCTTGCAGTAATTAGTATTGTATTAAATTAAAAAATGACCCATTTCAGTAGCTTGGAAGCGAGCAGCATCACCACACTTTGAGTGTGTGTGTATGTATTGTTGTGAAATGAAGAATATATGTAGTGATCCGTTCTGTTACTTATTTTCTGTTTATACATTGGGATTGTAAATATCATTATCTTCTACAATGATTGTGCTTTCCAATGTACTTATCACAGAATAAAGATATTTTAGATAAAATTAAAGATATAATAAATAAAAATTCACAAAAGATACACACAAATCAATAAAATAAAAAGTTGTCAACATGATTCGACTAATTAAAGTAGCCCGTATAAATTGTTCTGTGACGAGTGAAGGCAGTGAAGTGTCTCTTTACATCTACTGTAATATGAAGTTAATTGTACCTTGTAATACAAGGGTCAATACGAAGTTAATTGTAGCAGTTTCCTTATTTTGTATGATATGTCTCTGACCATGTGGAGAGATGATAATAAAAATTTTAGTGGAACAACAAGCAGCAAAATGTTTTCTCTAAATCTGCTTTGGAATAATAGACACTAAGCTAATCACTACAGAAGTTACATTAACATGGAACAACTTCTTAGCAGAGTGATGCTTATACCTAAGAAACACCACAAGCAAATCCCCAGCTAACAGGGAATGTTCTCATAAAAGTGGCTAACATTCTCTAAAAGTTCTATCAAAGTTATCATAAAATGTTGCATTAACATTAGTAGATCTTTTCTGAAGTTGATATATTATTAAAAACACTATTCATAGGTAGTTATTTAAAAAAAAATACATAATTAAAAAGATGTTTAAATAACGTTCTTATAACCAAACAATAATGTAAATACAATGTCTAAAAATTGATGCTTTGAACATTCCTAAAACTTTCAAAACAGCATTTTTAACATTTTTGTTACTTAATGTAAATGTAAGGAAAACATTTGTACAACCTAAAATTAGCTGGGAAGGATGCTTGAACAAAAAGTGCTACAAAGTCACAATGCTGACACCCTTCAGGAAGTCATTGTAAAAACTCTGGAAAAACTCCAGTTTACAGAAGAATAGCCTGAGAAACATTCTTATGATTAGCAGCTTACACTACCATGACATGAGAAAGAGAGAGAGAGAGAGAGAGAGAGAGAGAGAGAGAGAAATGGGGGTGATGGTTTAATGCTCTGTAGCCCCAACAGCTGTTTGCAGCTTTCCTGATTACCAGACACATTCATTTCACAAACAATCCCGCTTATTACATTTAGCCAAAAATTAAACAGAGTGAAAAGGGAATAAAAGTGAGTAAACTGGCTGGTGCAGGAGGCAAAGAGAGATGAAAAGAAATCGACTGAGATGAAGAAAGAATTAATTAAAACAAATGTTCAGTGATTATACTGGCAGCTGTGGATGCATATGGAGCATAAATGCTATGATCCTGTTGAAATAATGTGATGTCATTCAAATTTGGCTGTTTATTCAACTCTCAGATTTTGGATTAGGCTTATCCAGAAGTGCTGAGAAATAGTGATAAAACACAAATCAAAACTTATAAAGTGGATCCTGATGAACTAATGGACAAGTCTAATAGATGTTTGAAGATGACACTAAGTTCACCTCATTTTCTCTCCAGTTAATGGGTTTCCAGTGACCTGTGGACTTAAATTATTTCATGGGGAATGAAGCACTTATTGCTTGGCACATTACAATAAAAATCTATCGATTGAATCTTTATTTGTATGTATAAAATGTTTATTTCTTAAACTATGTTTATTGCAAAATATTAAAATAAACACAAATTGTCAGGGTCCTGGCTTCTTGTCAAGTCTGGGGATCGCGTTTTTCCAGGATCGTGACACAGTTGGTATTCTGTCAGAGCGTGGGGCTAGATTCCGACTCGTTCTGTCTGTTCTTGGTTTGCGTTCTAAGAGTCGGAGTCTAGACCCGCGCTCTGGGTGTCCGTTCTATGTGGAGGCACATGGCATTGGTTGTTCCCTTGTTTCCTCCTTCAGTTTGATTTCACTCACCTTAATTGTAATTGTTACCCGTTGTATTTAATGCCCTCGTGTCTGCTGTCCTGTGCTAGTTTGTTCTCTCATTTCTTGACTTGTCCGCTTGACCTGTCGTGGTCTGTTCCGTGTTGCATGGTTGCTCCTCGCAGTCCGAGATCTGTTCGTTTGGTGGTTCTTGTTCCTCATTTGTGTTGTTCTTGTCTGTGTCGTGCCTGTTCATAGTTTATGTTTACTGCTTAGTGAATGTTTAAAGTTAAGTCCGCCTATGTTATTTGATGTCTGTATCGTTTTTTTATTTGTTGTGTTTTAGTTTACTACGTACTTAATTCACGTGTTTATCCCTGTTAAGTTTATCATCGTTATTTACATTCTGTTTTTTCCATTGTTTTCATTTCTCTTTCGCTCCCTTGTAGGAGGTTTGTGTTCTGTTTTAATTTAAATAAAGATTTTGGCTGTGTGAATCGCTGTCTGCAATTATGTTCTTTTCTGTACGAACCTGACACAAATAATAGATTAAGTGTGTAGAGAGAGTCATCATTGCATCATTCTGAAATGATTGGTTGGTCGACTGCTGAGATTTTCTGCTTCTGTTTTATTTCCATGCCAATGGCAATGTTTCTGATTGGTGGATCTTTCTTTGGGTTTATGGGTAGTGTTGTTTGGGTAGTGTTGAACACATGAAATGAAATCATTCTTCACTTAAAGAAATCACTTAACAAAAAGTGCTGGTGTTAAGATGATCTTAAAGGGGTTAAACATGTTAGTGGTAAAAATCTATTTGAATCTACTTTTTATGCTGAAATTAACTTTTAGTTTTTGAACCTGACTTTTGTGCTTTGTTGTCATATGTTAGTGATGTCTAATATTTTCTTTTCAATTAATTAGTTGAACTCATTCACAAAGAACGACATTATGATTTGTTAGCAAATCTGTTAACTGTTTAAATCTTTACTCACAAATAGCAAATTATTTGAAAGGTCTTGAATGTTAAATGAAAAAAAAATCATGAATGTTAAATGATGTGGTATGCAACTGCTCGACATGTTTGCATATTGTACAGTATATTATTTCTTGTACTATTTCATAAACTATTTGTGTGCTGAGCACTTTTCTTATCACAGACTGGCTCTGATTTAAACTTGCATCAGAGAAACTGTGACGAAGAGGAACCTGTGAAGCCACCCTATTTTATCTTATTGATGTTGTTGAACTGGAAGTATTGTTGCTGCATGTGCGTCTATGTGTGCTTGTGTTTGTCTCCGTCAGTGTGTAGCGACGCCCTCAGCAATGTACTTGGAGTGATAAAAACTGTGATTGGGACAAGTGCAGTCACCCGGCGCCCTCCTGCTGCTTCCTTTCCAAGTCCCCCGCCATCCCACAAAGACACATTTCTCCTTACCTCCCATGCAGCAGGACCTAGCAATCATCTCTGGGCCCATCTGTCACCATCTAATGTGACAAAATTTGTATCATGTATTAAGGCAACCAGATTAAAAAGTAAATATGTCAATCTCGGCAGGCGAGATCGCGTAAGCAAGTTATGGTGGTCTGAGCAGCTCATCAGCATCCCCCTCCTGACCCCTTCCTCACAACAGCCCCAAGGGAGTGGGTAAGTGTGTGGGGGGGGGGGGGCTGTTCTTCTCAGTCTTGGGTGTTTGTGGCTTCCTCTCCTAAGGTTCTTTTAGTTTTTGTGGGGAGATTACACCTGGCAAAGTAAAAGTACAGTTGTGTTGTTGAGGTTGTTGGTCGCAGGAACTGAACTGTGATGCACGCAGCGTCAGACAGATATCTTCCCAGCATTCAGTGGGAGAGATCAGACACATATAACTGTCTAACTGACTGTCATTAGAGGCGTGGTTAATGGAAAATAAAAACACAGCTTCCTATTAACAATTAGCTCAGCATGAGGTGGCTGGTGACAGACTGTGTTGACAGGACTCGCGCTGGGCATGTTAAGCGCGGAACAGATGCTAGGGGAACAGAGGCTGGGTGCCGACCTGCCACTAGAAATGAAAGTGGACTTCAGAAACATTAATGCAAAATGAATAAAAATGTGCTGTTTGCATATAAAGTATTTTAATAAAAAAATGGAGATCATCTCCATTCATAACCTTAGTCAGCTGCCTTCTAGGGTGGCATTCCAACTGAAATGGATCATAAATTGCATTAAATTAGTTTGATCAATGATTTTTGGTAGTGAATGAGTTATAGTTGTAATCAGCATTTTTCTTAACTTGTCCACCATCTTTATCATAATTCTGGGTAACCTTCTCTGAAGGATTTATGTGATAATGTCAAAATAATGTTTCTTAGAAGGCAATGTAATCCTACCACTAAAATTCTGATTATGTAGGCATTACTACATTTTGAAATAGAGAGATCAGGACTTTTTTATTTTTGTTATTATTATAGTAGGATAAAAATAGATAATAGATAGTTCTACATTAACACCGTAGTCACTACTGATACCTAATAAGGAACAATGATTAACTAATCAGTAGGTCGAACAAATCTTGAAAATAGAGTTCTCTACATTCAAGTGCTCTCCAAGTGCTGTGTCGGTGTTGTTTACACAGTCTCATGGGTCAGTTTTGTCATCTAAGCACTTGATCAGTTTGTTAATGCTAACTGAAAAGGCCACAGATAAACACTAAGGAAACAATTCAGCCAAAAGAAGATGAGAAGTAAAGGTCAAGTAGTTGAACTATTGAAAAAGAGAAAGACAACTTTGACTCTGTAGGGCAGAAGAAATCAATTTGAACATTTTGAGTGTGAAATTTTCAGTGTTCTGTTTCTGTTTTCACCATGTGTTTGTGTGTGTTTGAATATATAGTTTAAATGACATATATGTGCAAAATGATATGTATAATAATGTAAACAGGGTTTACAATAAACTATATAAATAGTCATAAACAAAATTGCTTAAAAAACTACTAAATACTAAATGGTGATTTTTTTTGTTAATTAAAAATGTTGAACGTTTTCTTCTGAGAGTTAGGTTTAGGGGACATAATACACAGTTTGTACAGTATAAAAACAATTATGTCTATGGAGAGTCCTTATATCCCACATATGCTAATGTGTGTGTCTGTTAATCATATATAAGGGACGAATTTGTATCCAAAGTGAGCAAAACCTCATTTTGGGTGTTTCCTCATTTGTACGTTTTTTTAGTCTTTATGTGAAAAAAAGTGGTAAAAGGTTTCTTTGTTAGGTTTAAGTTATAGTGTTAACTAGCTGTGTATAACAAAAATAGAAGTCTATAGAATGTCCCCATTTGAATAGATGTAGTTTCCTTTGGAAACACACACAAGAGTAAATTTACAGGGACTTGCAAACAGTTTCATGTTAACTGTAGCTAATATGTTTTTAGTATGTCACCTCATGTCCATAAATGCTTAATTTTTTTTTTTTGGCGAACGGTGTGTGTAAAAAAGAAAACCCTTCTGACATAGGATAAGTGTCATTTGAACCCTTGAAAGGTGAAAACCTTTGTGACAGTCATTGTGAATGACCCTCATTACAAACACGGCACTTTGTGAAGATTTATATAACTATGGAGGCCAGTCCTGGTTATTTCTGTTCATTGATCATAAAGGGTGACAGGATGGACAGTCTAATTGATCAATGACTTTTGTCTTCATTACATTTGCTTTGTTTTCCATTCGTTTGCTATCTTAATAAATCCTGTTTGTTTCTGTACAGCCTCTCTGCTGAGTCTGTGATGTCCTCATTATTTAGCATTGCAGATATACAATAATGTCACACAAGGTCAAGCGAGCAGTCTCTCCTCTCCTCTGCATGGCAATTACGCTCGACCCAAGGGACAGATGTAAGTGATTTTACTACAGGATGAGAGTACTACGTCTGATTGGTGGCCATGTTCATGTCGCTCAGGCGTGTCACATGGGTGAGGTGGGCGCTTGTTCTGTCTTCTTATTAGCTCAAAGTGAAGGCAAAGTCAAAGTGTACTTTATTGTCTTTCTTTTAACATACAGCAAATAATGTACAGCAGAACAATATTGTGTTTCTCTGAGCTCAATGTGCAAGGTAAGAACAGACATAAGACAACAACATAAAGCTGATCTAAGCAGAACAACAATAGGTGGATGTAATAGACACCATAGATAGACAAGATATTGGCACACATATCGGCATGTAAGACAATCTAAGCTGAATATATACAAAAACTTTACAAGAACTAGACAAAAACTACACAAAATAATAAAACCATTGCACAGTTTTCTCAGTGTGTGTACTGCACATAGTTTACACTGTGAGTGTATTACTTAGTGTAAGGCCATGTGCTTCCACAGATGCCAGAGACACAGAGCATGAGTCTAGATCCTGACTCCAAGAAACAAGAACCAAGACTAGGATTGTGTCAGGATCTAAACATCATGCTCTGACACAAAACACAGAGGATGTCACAGGATCCTGGCAAGAGAACTAGGAAGAATTCAACACAAGAAGCCAGGACCCTGACAAACACTGATGTAAACAGGCACCAGTGGATGGTGAAAAAAGTGTTTAGTGGTGAAGGCACTCAATTATTGCATATGTGATTCAATCAGTCTGTGCATATGTATAAGCAGTCCAACAGCCAGCATGGGCATCCATGGGTGGGGTGAGTGGAGTTATTGATTATTTTGGTGGCTCTGTGACAGCGTGACAGATGTAGTTCCTATCTAAATGGGAGGGAGGTCCTGGTAATTTTTTTCTGCTGTCTTCACTCTCTGGAGCGACTTCAGTCTGTGGACGTGCAGCTGCTATACCAGACTGCTGCTCAGAATGCTCTCTTGTACCTCTGTAGTAAGCTGTAGGAACACGAGGGGAAAGGTTTGCTATCCTCATCCTCCTTAGGAAGTACAAGCGTGGCTGAGCCCTCTTCACCAGGGAGGTGGTATTAGTGGTCTATGACAGGTCTTTAGTGATGTGCACCTCCAGGAACTTGGTGCTTTTCTCTAATTCCACAGTGCTGCCATTGATTATGAGTGGGTTATGAACTGTATGCTTCCTTCTAAAATCAGTAAGGATCACTTTAGTTTTGTTGACATTCAGTGACAGGTTGTTGTTGTCACACCACACGGCAAGCTGGTTAACTTCCTCTTTGTAGGCCGATTTGTCATTGCTGATGAGGCCCACCACTGTTGTGCCATATGCAAACTAAATGGTGTAATTTGAATTGTCACAACTGGTGCAACAGTCACCAGATACAGGGTCATTAGGGTGAACAGCAGCGGGCTTCAGACACAGCCTTGGGGGACTCTGGTGTCAAATGATATCAATGATATCAAAGGTTGTTCTTCCAACTAGTACCGTCTGAGGTCTTACCGTAAGAAAGTCCAATATCCAGTTGCACAGTGGGGTGTTGATGCCTACTGATAGGGAATGCCTGTGTTAAAGACTGAGCTAAAGTCAGTGAAGAGCACTCGCACATAATTGTTCTTGTTCTTTCAATGTGCCATGCTCAGGTGAAGTGCTGCTGCTATTGCATCATCGGTGGAGCGGTTAAGGTGGAATGCAAACTGGAGTGGGTGGAATGCAGCCTGAAGTCTTTATGTAATGTGATCTTTGACCATCCTTTCAAAGCACTTCATTATGATGGGAGTGAGTGCTATCAGCCGGTAGTCATTGAATGTTAACGGTGGTGATTTGTTTGGCAGTGGTATGTCAGTAGTGGCCTTGAAGCAGGGGGTAAGATGGCTTGGCTCAGGGAGATGTTATAGATGTCTGTGAAGACAACAGTCAGTTGGTCCGCACATTCTCGGAGTACACACCCTGGTATATTGTCAGATCCTGCAGCTTTCCATGGGTTGAAGGCAGAGTACTGCATCATCCGGGCTGGGGAGGCTTTCATTGTTCCTTTTTTTTCAAACCAGTTGAAGTAGGATTTTAAGTGTTTTAAGGAAATTGGTGTTGTCATCACAGAGTGGTTGTGTTGACCTGTAGTCTGTGATGGACCTGATGCTTTGCCACAAGGGCCTGGGGTCTTTTGTGTCAGAGAGGTGACTCTGTATTTTCTGTTCATAAGCACACTTTACTCCTCTCATGCCCTGGTTCAAGGTGGCTCTAGCTGATTTTAAAGCACCTTTGTCTCCAGACTTGAAACATTATATGCTTTAGGAGTACTTGTACCTTCTGGTGAGCCAGGGTTTCTGGTTAGAATGTGTGGTGATATTCTTGACAACAGTCACATCCTCCACACTTTCCAGTCTGTTACTGCAGCGTGGTCTGATTTAGTTGTCTTAAAAAATTCTTTGTTCCATCTAATAACTAAATTTTTACTTAATATTATTGGTTTACATATCCATCTGACAGTATTTCAACATTAAATGATTTTCGGACTGCTTTAACTAGTCCTTTCTGGCTTCCCATATTCCTGCTAGCGCCTCTTGCCCACGTTTGGCAAAGACTACTAGCACCTCTTGTCCACTTTCACCCCACCACCACCAGTTTTCGAGATTGCTACCCACAACCACTTCCCCCCCTCTCCGCAGAACAGAACACAATGCCGTGGTCATCGGAGACTCCATCGTCCAGCATGTTCACGCTACCTCTACTAAAGACAAGGTGCACACACACTGTTTTTCCGGTGCTCGTGTTCTCTGCGTTGCAGTGCAAGTAACCGCAATCCTGAAGGGTAACGAGCACATTGGAGCTATCATGCTGCACCTGGGGGTAAATGACATCAGGCTGAAGCAGTCGGAAATCCTGAAGAAGGACTTCAGGAGCCTGATTAGGCTGTTCATCACCCACAGCAAAGATTGTCATGTCTGGACAACTTTCCACATACCGATGATGACATGAAAGGTTCAGTAAAGTTTTTGCACTAAATAAATCGCTAATCTCCTGGTGTAATGAACAGAATCTGCTCGGTATAAATAATTGGAATCTTTTCTGGTAGCGACCAAGTCTTTATCATCCTGAGGGCTTGCACCCCAGCCGACTTGCACCCCAGGCGACTTTGAGCAGATCTTAGGTCGGACAATATCTCCAGGACACTACGCAAGTAAGTGTCAAGTAAGTTCAGCCTTGACAAGTAAGTTCAGCCTCTTCTTATAGCTGTTGTTGTTCTGCTCAATTAACAAATTAAAACACTTGAATAGTCAAACCAATAGAGACTGTGTCTGTTCCCTGAATGGTGACGCAAAAAATAGACCTGCAGCAAGATCTAGACAAAATCTTATCTTGATTAAACCAGAAAATAACAACACAAGAGAACAAAAACACCTCCTAAAGCTTGGGCTCCTAAACATAAGATCACTAACACCAAAGGCAGTTGTTGTAAATGAAGTGATCTCAGATAACAGCTTTGATATACTTTGTCTAACTTAAACTTGACTCAAGCCAGATGACTACATTGGTCCTAATGAATCTGCCCCACCAGACTACTGCTATAAGCATGATCCTGTCTGGTTGGTCATAGTGGTGGTGTTTTAACTATTTATAGAGATTTACTAAAGGTTTCTCAGACTAAAGGACACCGGTTCACTTCTTTTGAATTGTTGGTGCTTAGTGTTACTGTACCAGACATAAGGAAACAATCTATGCTCTCCTTTGTGCTGGCTACTGTGTATATACCTCCATGGCCCTACACACAAAGTTTCTGAAGGAATTTGCTGATTTTCTCACTGACCTGATGCTAAAAGAGATGCTGCCTGAAATTATAGACCCTCTACATAGTATTACTAATATATCATTGGTGTTGGGATATGTCCCAAAACCTTACAAACAGGCTGTTATCAGACCCCCTATTAAAAACCACAGCTTGATCCCAGGGAACTAGTAAACTACAGACCCATCTCAAATTTACCTTTTATCCCAAAAATACTGGAAAAGGTGGTGTCTTCACAGATATGCTCTTTCCTGGAAAGAAAGGCTATCTAGGAGAATTTCCAGTCAGGATTCAGGTCATATCATAATACAGAGACTGCTCTCATCAGAGTGACTAATGATCTGCTTTTGTCAGACGATCATGGCTGCATCTCTCTTCTAGTATTACTCGACCTTAGTGCAGCCTTTGACACTATTGACCACAGCATTCTACTAAACAGGCATGAAAACTATGTTGGCATAAATGGAACTGCACTGGCATGGTTTAAATCATATTTATCTGACTGATTCCAGTTTGTTGCTGTGAATAAAAAGGTCTTGTACTGATCACAAGATCACAAGTCCAATATGGAGTACCGCAGGGCTTGGTTCTTGGGACCCTACTTTTCACCTTATACATGCTTCCTCTGGGAGCAATTATTAGGAGACATGGAGTTAGTTTCCATTGTTATGCTGATGATACTCAGCTATACATTTCTTCTAGGCCCAA
>JAZGTJ010002997.1:0-38146 GCA_036877575.1 Botia almorhae
GTGTGTGTGAGGGAGAGACGCGTGAGTGACAGAGAGATGAAGAGAGAGCAGGAAAAGGAATGCAGTTGAACGAATTCGCTGCGTGTTTTAAATAGCGTACAAAAGAATAACGAAACGCAATATGTGACGGTCGGTATTGATTTTTTTTTTTGGTCGGTGTTGAATCTGTGGCGGTCGGAATTTAATCTGTGGCGCACCGCCACAGATTCGTCTATGTGTGGGAAACACTGCATACCTGTTTGCTTTGGTGTTGGAGGTATTGTTCTGGTAGTAGGTGTAGCTAGAATCTGCCTCTTATTAAAAAAAAAACATTACTATTGTCTAAAACATGGAGAGTTGTCCTAATATGTATAATGCTGTATTTTATTGGTAGAAGCTTTCATCAAACATACTTTGAGAAGGTTTTTCTTTCAATATAGTCAATATAGATTATGAGTGTTTAATGCATGTGTGGATAAACTTCACCCTGTTCTGTTTATTCCACACACACTCCGTACAGTCTCTTGGGTGGTATTAACTGGGGTCCCATTGGTCTGTCGTGAAAGAGAGTTGGCTATGGTATTCTTAGATCCTGGGCGATAGGTGACTGTGAAATTGAGTAAAAAAAGAATGCCCATCTTGCCTCAACCATTTAGCTGAACGAAGATATTCCAGGTTTTTGTGCTCTGTTAGTACGGTGACTACAGTGTTAGTACAGTGTCACCACTCCTCCAGTGCCAGTTTCATTGCTAGCAGTTCCAGATACACGCGTCATACTTCCTCTCTGCAGAGGTGAGCTTCCTGGAGGAAAAAGCACAAGGATACATTTTAGGGGGTGAGCCATGGTGCTGAGAGAGAATGGCCCCTACCCTGGTATTTGAAGCATCCACCTCCACTACGAATAAGTGAATGGGATCGGGTGCCGGAGAATTTGCGCTGTGGTTAATCTGTTCTTGAGCTCTTCTGGAGACCATTTCAGTTTGTTTGAGTTTCGCTTGGTTAGTGATGTGAGAGGAATTGCCACAGAACTAAAACCTCTGATGAAGCAGCGATACAAATGAGCAAATCCCAAAAATATTGCAGTTCTTTTATTGTCTTGGGCTGGGGCCACTCTGACACTGCTTTGACATAGAGTTGGTACTGAATTAAACATTCTAGGACAGATCTCACATGTTGGACGTGTTCCTTCAAAGAATATCATCAATGTATATGATGACCCATTTATCCAGCATATCTCTAAAAATATAATTCATAAATGACTGAAACACTGAGGGACTATTGGTCACACCAAAAGGCATTACCAGGTACTCATAGTGACTGCTGGTAGTCGAGAAAGCTGTCTTCCACTCATCCCCCCTTCCGTATTCACTGCGATTGTAGGCACTGCAAAGATCGAGTTTAGTGTAGAATTTTGCCTGGCGGAGTTGTTCTAAGGCGTCTGGGACTAAAGGGAGTGGATAACGGAACTTAATGATTACCTCATTGAGACCTTGGTAGTCGATGCAAGGTCGAAGTCCTCCATACTTCTTTACAAAAATGAACCTGGCTGAAGCTGGTGAGTTAGACGGATGTAGTTTGTACATCCGTCTAACTCACCAGCTTCAGCCAGGTTCAACTCCCTTGGCAAATTCCTCCTGTTTGTACATCTTCATGGCCTCAGACTTGGGTTGAGATAGTGGAAAAAAACTCCCCTTGGGATTACAGGCACCAGGGATCAGGTCTATAGCACAATCTACTGATCGATAGGGAGGTAGTTGAGATGCCTTTCTTTTACTGAATACCTCAGCTAGATTGGTGTATTCAGGCAGAATGGAGATGCCAAGAGCTGAGATTTTCCTTAAACTTGAATGAGACATCGGCCATGACATGCGGCACCCCATCAAGTGATCTGTCCCTCTTTCTACGAGAGTACATCATTGTGGATCTGTAGCCAAGGTAGACCCAGAATTACAGTATGATTGGGTGAAGACATAACATAGAGCCAGATTTTCTCTGAGTGGAGAACCCAATTGAGAACCCCCAAACCCCCTTGACCGAGAGGTCAGCCGTCTAGTGCCTCCACTGCTAGGGGGGAATTGCAAGGAGTTGCAATTACCCCCTGTAGCTCAGTGGTTAGAGCATAGCGTTAACAATGCCAAGGTCATGGGTTCGATCCCAGGGATTGCACATACTCAGAAACAATGTATAGTATAATGCAATGCAATGTAAGTTGCGTTGGATAAAAGCATCTGCCAAATGTATAAAATGTAAATGAGTTCATGCAAGCTTATGAAGGTGAGCGAACTCGTAAGACACAAAGTTGCCTGCCGCCCCTGAGTCTATTAAGGCAGAAGTGGATACAATCTGATTAGCTTTTGATATTAAAACAAGTATTTGCATAGTGGTAGGTGATGAGCTAGGAACGTTAGTAGCACTCACAGGAAGTCGGTTCGAAGAAGGTCGGATGGGACAGGTGAGCTTTAGATGACCAGACTGACCGGGAGTTACCAGACATCGGGAGTTAGGTGAGTGTAACCCAGTTAAATTGGTTCAGGAGTGGCAGGAGTTTCAGGTAACTGGCGAGGTACAGACTAAGCAGGATGTCAAGCGTGAATTAGATTGTCCATCTGGATTGCTAGATCAATGTAACTTCTCCCTTCGACGCGACATGCAAGCTCCGACTGGAGTTCGCAATTCGGGCCCCTATGAAATAACAGCTTAAGCGTATCCTCTAAGATGCCGTTGTGGTTTCACGAGGTGCATGTCTTGTATAGTTTTGACTAATTCCTTCGTGAGATTGGTCAGTCGATTGAGCTGGTGTTGGTGCATAGCGAGCTGAGAGGCTTGCACTGACAGTTCATTCGATAAATGGGCAGGCAGCAGGCAGGCAGCAAACAGGCAATGACAATAAAGGTTCCAAAATCATACACAGTTAGCCAGAATACAAGGGAGAAACGCTCAGAAATGATAGCCCGTGCAAATCAAGACTTCACAAAGAACATAAGTCTAGAGTCTGTTTAAATAGGGTGTGGTAATGGACAACAGGGGGAAGCCCCTGTCCCAGGTATGGTGCATTGTGGGAATTGTAGTCCGTATACTCTGAGGCATACTCTGATCAGAATTCGGGTGATGGTTCCCTATGGTGGCGCGGAAACCATTTAAGCAAACGCAGGAACCATATTTACTAAACAAAAGACCCACAAGGGGGCAAAACCAAAAAAACAAACAGAACCGAAACATGGAGGGTAACAAGTGCAGACAGGTGAGGAGCATGAACTAATAATTGGACAATTAACAGGGAAACAAAAGGTCAGGACTCATGACAGGAGAGCACAAAGCAAATAATAATAAACAATAGCCATGTGCTTCCACACAAAATAGAGGGCACACTGCTTTCTCTAGGTCACTGATATGACTGGAGTTTTTACCTTTCCTCATTATGTAATATTAACCAAATGTACTATTGTACCACTAATGTACCACAAGAGACACTTTTCTTTTTTTGGCATGAAATGGTAACCATAAGACACAGGTAATTTTTAGGGCAAACAACATTATATAGCAAAGCTTTTATATAAAGCTAGACAATGGCTGAGACAGTTCTGTTTCTCTGCAAGTACAGTTGTTTACAGTTGTTCACCTTTCATCAGTTTTTTATCAGTTTTTTTAAATGATTGAAAACAGCGGAACAAAAACAATACTAGTTTCATGTAAAAGGCAGACCATAACTACGGACCATCCCAGTGAAAATCATCAGAATACAAACTGTTTCCCTGTTGCACTGATGCACACCTCCCCTCGCACGCTCCCCTGGGAGGCGCGCACCCCACACTTTAAAAACCCCTGGGTTAATGTCTCAAATGGTTGTACTTATCCTATTATAGTACATTTAAAACTGAACACTCGAAATGGCTCCGACTCCATTTTAAACATGAGAGGTCTGTTTCATCCGGTAAATGGAAGTTTCTAGAGTCATCTACTGGAGTGTTCTGAAGTCATGCACTAACAACTACACATCCTACCAACAGAGGGCACACTTTGTTTAGTTTGCTGCTTCCACAGAATCAAAATCCTTTTATATATCACTAAGAGATATAAACCAACCAAGACACTTTTGCAGTCCATGACAGAAAAGACATCTGTTATATATCAAAAACATAATGATAATCCCTAGCAAATTCCAAGTTTATATTCCACTCAATGTTTATATTCAATGTTTATATCCCCCCCCCCCAGAATAAAATAACTTCAGGAACCCTCTGCAATAAAAAATAAAAATAAAGAGTGCCTTACTCTTATACAGATGTCTTAACTGGGGATGTCTTAATGCAGTGAGCGTGTCTGTCATCTATGACATATTAGTCTGACACCTGGATGCATTTGGTTTTGTGTCATAGGTAGGATCAAGTCACTAAGGCACTTCAACTTTGCTGTATAAGAAATGTGCCTAATTACATTAGATTTCTTTCCAAATTCACAAAGTTATTTGTCCCTACAATTATGTATTTGTCATGTATATACACTGCACCCACCACTCTGCACCTTATCAAACAATCCTGTATATGAATATTAAACATAATTTTTTTATGTTTAACACAATTTTTCCTGTCCCCTGAAACTCATAATTGTTCTCATTGAATTAGGTAAAACAGAACAAAACAAAACCTAACAGAAACAAATAAAGGTTACCTTCTTGTGATGAAAATCCTTAAATCTCAATCTCACATACATTTTCTTATTACTATTTTAAGTCCCGGTTGACAACGAACATGACATCCCCTGAAGCTGCTTCACAATGCTCAAAGAGCAATTATGTCCACTATTTACATACAAATATGGCACAATGGGGGTGTATGAAAGATAAGCCACTGCTCTTATATACGACTTCATTTGTTGTTTTTAACGCAATCTTCAATTGTTTATCTTACCTTATCCCCTTTGGTTGAACCCCTCCGAAAATTACCTGCCCCAGCTGACGAGTTCATGCTTTAACCGTATGTCTGCGGGAAAAAATGAAAGTTACTCTATAAAATTCAGTTTTAACAGTATATCCAGTGTGAATGGGGAAATCCCTATTCATACCAGAACTGCCGTTTTCTGAGTAACTTTAAGCAAAATGCATGTCACGTCGAGTTGCTCAAGTGGATAAATGCAGCAGACACACACTTTCCCACGCGAATCTTTGAGGTAAAATGTTCAGCTGACAACTGACAGCATCCAATTCATGGCTGAAGACACTTTGACTTGCCGTCACAACTGCACGCGCTCGGTGACCCTCCCTTACAGCCGCACGCGCGGTGATGGTGACGTACCTGCGGAAGTTCTAACATAAAAGACCCTGCGGATTGAGATCTTGATTACCTGCTGGAATGCTGAGGTATTAGCCTTTGCGCGCCGCATACCACAGATAACCAGTTCTTCGGCATGTAGAACGATCTTTCAAGAACATTTACCTCAATGGAATGCTTCAGCTTTTCCTGTTACAACTTGACCTGTTACAACTTTACAGTCTTGACCTTGACCTTCCTCTTGTCTTCTTGTTTATTATCCAATTATTAGTTCATGCCCCTGTTACCCCCACGCTGTCTGCCCTTGTTACCCTCTTGTTTGCTTTTCCTGCTTCACAACAAAATACACCTGCCAAACTCAGAATCCAGCAGACAGCTCTCTCACACACCAGGTTTTTTGGCTGCTGAGTGGTGGCTGTCCTTCTCAGTCTGTCTAGTCTCCATAGAGTCCTGTCCAGGTAGATGGCTGTCTGGACCTTAAGAAGAGGAGAAAGACCTCCCAGGACTCCATTGAAAAAGGTGTCATGCTACAGCTTGTAAGGTATGCATCTCATCCCCACTGTTATACAACTTGGATCAGTATTTGATCTTAAAGCAAAATGCATTTCACCTATATTTGCATACAACATAAGTTTTCAAGCACAACATAACTTTCATATTTTTAAAATGTATTCTACCTAATGGATAGACATCTATATAAACGTTTAAACATTTTTTTATATAGCGTAAATAAGCAAGTGTTCAATATGCCACAATCCATCTAACATGCTAAATAGAAATAACACAAATCATGCTTCTTATATTTTTATTCACACGCGCAGTGAAGGGCTGGTCTAGCTGGTTTATTTTTGTTGAGCTTACTGTATATTGTTCACTTGATGGGTAGGCTGGGATAACAAGAACTTCTATCGTTGCAAGGCTGTGCTGGGGATGGACTTCCTTCATCCAGTCCAAGGTGTCAGGAAGGCAGGGAGAAATATATGCTGTTTCATGCGGTCATTGGGCTGAAATGACAGGCAGATCTGTGTATCAACTGTGCAGTGATATGAGAAACCATGAGATTTTGCATGCGGGGTCAGAGATGTTGTCTATATCAAGATGATAATGATGGAGTCCAAGATCGAAGTCTTTCCGTATACAAATATACATGTAGCAAAACCAGGTTTGCTTCACAAATTAGGACACTAGGTTTTCTCTATACAAAATAAAAAAGACCCGCCAGTAAATAAGAAAAATATGCAACTTGACTTGGTAGGCTTTACATTTTGTAGTGGTCCAGGTGACATTTTAAGATAGCGGTGTACCACATATCTTGAAAGCACCCAACAAACCATAAGAAAAGGCCCACCAACAAACTGTGATGTCATGCACCAACGTATCTATTAAGGGTTGAATAGTATGGCTGTTGAAGACAAAGACAAATTACTGTAACTAACAAGCTTTAAAATGACATGAAATTAGACCTCAGTTACCTATGCCAAGCTTTGTCTAAATTCAGGTTTGTGTTTCCTGTGTTCCTATACTTCACATATGCCTGCACCAGAATGTTTTACTAGTAAATTACAACTTGACTAATGTACAGTTCTTTTGTTCTCTAGAAGAATATATCAGATTACAGTGCAGACATAATTAAGTTCTGGTCCATCAACCAGATAATGATCACAAAGCAATTGATAACTGACACGGCAGCAATCAGGTAAACATTTTGTTCAGAATGGGACCTTGGATTCTTAATTTCAAAGCATGTTTTAAGGTGACATTGCTAAATAAGCATAATATAAACATATATTATTTCATATATTATTAGCCCTTGTGAATTGAATCATATATTATTTATTATTTAAACATATATACATAGATTTCCTGAAAGAATTTAAAACAGACAAACAGTTAAGCTGCTCAACACTGACTGTGTGTCCTGGGCCAGATCTCTTTATATGACTTGTTTCCATTAGAGGCAGGGTGACAATTATAGCAATGCTCCCAGAAAGGACAAACGACATACGATCTGAGAGTGAGTCTCAAACACAGAGACTGTTTTCAGCCTGCATACATCTGTGTGTGTGTGTGCGTTTATAAGTGTATGTGTGAAGGAGTCATTGTATGCAAAACTGTGAGTGTCTTATATTCTGACATTTACAACAATCAATAGACTGATATCTAATAAATACCATGTTTCTCAGTTCCTGTTGTCAAGCCTCTAGAGGAAAACCTTTAGAAGCATTATCATTAACCCTAACACCATAATTTTGGTCTGTAACCTCATTAGAGTGGCTACAGATGATTCTGATAACTAAAGCTTAGTGGGGAATACGAATGATTCTGTACTTAAATGAAAAAGTAAATAGTAAAGTTTGAGGGCAAACTTTATGTTGTCTTAAAAAAGTCTAGTCTAAAAGTTTTAACGTTTTAAAAACTGTAAATTTGAAGAAATTAGAACTGTAGCATCTTTCAAAGTTTAAAATGTAAAGGTTGTAGACATATAGTTAGCAAATATGTTATAACATTATTTAACATGATATGATTAGCATGATGGTAGCATGATTTAACATAATATGTTAAACATAATCATATTTTAGCACTCCGTTAACATGATTTATCATGATGTTAACATGTTGTTAGCATGTTTAAACATGATGCTAGCATGATTAACAAAAAGCAAACACTAATTACCATGATGCTAACATGATTTAGCATGTTAGCATAATGGTCATAGGATTTAGCATGATGCGTAGGCAGGACCCTGGCGTCAATGTTGATTAGCGTGTAAAGCCTGACGACGGACGCCGTGGAGAAGATGAGTGTGTACTCAATCCCATACCTCCTTGCTACATTGTGGCCAGTCTGTAGCAGCTGAGAGATCAGTGGGTTTGCCAGACCAAGGGAATAGAGGAGGTTGGAAGCCCAGTACACACTTAAATGGAGTCAGACCTGTGGCTGGTTTAGGTTAGATCAAGAAATCGGAAGACATAATTACACAAAATCTCAGCAGTTTCAAAGGAGGTAGGAAGTTTGGGTAAAGGGATGAGGTGGAAAGCTTTTGAAAAATGGTCAATAATAGTGTGTATAGTAGTGTTTCCCTGAGAGTTGGGTAAATCTGTGATGAAATCTATAGTAATATAAGACCGGGGCAGCGGGGGTTGGGTAATGGTTGTTAAAGACCTGCTGGGAGCTGTTTAGGTGTTTTGGATGACTGGCAAATGGAGCAATTATGGATATATCTTATCGTGTCAGAGAGTGAAGGCCACCAATAGCAGTTCTTGATCAGTTGTAGGGTTGCGGTTATTTCAGGGTGACCGGAGCTGGGTGATTCGTGAATCTGCTTGATTAAGTGCTTTCTTAGGGGTTCGGAGATGAAGGTAAGATTGGTAGGGCATTCGGGGTGAAGAGGGTTAAGTTCGTTCAGGTGGGTGATTTCTGAATGGATGTCTTGTCTATGGAATGGACAGAAATAATATTAATTTATAATATAATTTTCAGAAATAATATTCTCTTGGGCTGTAGGCGATGGTAATTCTTCGGATTGGCGAGAGAAAGCGTATGCTTTAGCATTCTTTGATTTGGGGCGATAAGTAACAGTGAAATTGAACCTTGTAAAGAAGAGGGACCATCTAGCCTGTCTATGATTCAACCGTTTAGCGGAGCGAAGATATTCTAGGTTCTTATGGTCGGTGAGCACAGTAAACGGATGGGAAGCCCCCTCCAACCAATGTTACCACTCCTCTAATGCCAGTTTCATGACTTATAGTTCTCAGTTATCCACGTCATAATTGAGTTCTGCGGATGACAACTTACGTGAAAAAAACATATTGGGTGGTGAGCTATGGCGTTGGGATAATATGGTGCCCACCCCAGTATTAGAGCTGTCTACTTCGCCTACGAAGGGACAATTGGGGTTGGGGTGTTTAAGTATGGGGACTGTGGTGAAACTGGTTTTCAATTCAGCAAAAGCACAGTCAGCTTCAGGAGACCACTTTAGTTTGCCTGAGGTGCGTTTGGTGAGGGAAGTTAGAGCTACTGCCACGGAACTAAATCCTCTAATAAAACATTGATAAAAGTTATCAAAACCCAGGAATCATTGAAGCTCGTTAATGGTTCTGGGTTGAGGCCATTCTGTGACTGCTTTTACCTTTTTCTCATCTGTGGCTACCCCCTCCGGACTTATAATATAACCCAGGAAAGAGATACTGGTACGGTTAAACTTGCATTTCACATAAAGTTGATGCTGGATCAAGCGCTTTAAGACGGCTCTTACATGCTGAATGTGTTCTTCAAGGGATTTTGAATAAATTATGTCATCAATATAAACTATGAACCATTTTTCAATATAAACTATGAACGCAAAAAACGTCATTCATGAAAGACTGAAACACTGAAGGGCTGTTGGCTAATCCGAAGGGCATTACAAGGTATTCATAGTGTCCACTGGTGGTCTCTCTGATATAGACCAAATTGTAGGCGCTATGTAGATCTAATTTCATATAGTATTTTGCTTGGCAAAACTGTTCTAGAGCTGCTGGAACTAGGGAGAGTGGATAACAAAATTTGATTGTCACCTCATTAAGGCCCCTATAGTCAATACAAGGCCTTAACCCTCCGTCCTTTTTCTTGACAAAGAAAAAGCCTGCTGATGCTGAAGAATTGGAAAGGGGAATAAACCCCTTGGCTATAAGGGCTAATATGATTACTGGGTTTTCAGAAATTGTGAGTTCAACTAATACGCTAATGCTGGTAATGTGAGAGGTAGAAACAGTAGCGGAACTCATCGGAAGGCGATTACTGGGAGGTCGAACCAGGCATGTAGCTTTGATATGGCCGGGTTGACCACAGTAGAGGCATAGATGCATTTGCACTCGGCGTTCACGCTCCTCCGGTGAGAGGTGTGTATGTCCCAACTGCATGGGTTTATTGGGCAGAGTTCTGATGTAAGTCCCTTTCTGAAAAGCAATTTTAACGTATCCTCCACCCACTCGGTTTGTGAAAGTATGGAAGATAAGGGCGTATTCAGCGGCGGTCCTATATCCCTTCTTCTGCTATTGCGTCTGGTTGTCCCAGTCTTCTGTTTTCGCTACTCGCTGTTCGGGCTAACTGTTATTTGTTATTCGTTCTCTGTTCCCTAGTCGAGTCTCAGTCGTCTCAGTGTAGCCTATTATAGTCCTCATTTCCGTCTATGTTCCGTGTTCTAGTGTTCCCCTGTCTGGTCGTTGTCTACGTTTTAGTCTGTCTTGATTGTCTATTTATTATTTATTTAATCAGTTATTCTTTATTTCTACTGGTTGTATTCCTTGGTGTTTATTTGTTGTCGTTTATATTTATATTCACTTTTTATCATTATTTACTTAGTCTCGTCTTGTGCTTTTTTTATTTTTCCTTATATTAATTAGTTTCCTAATTTTGAATCTGTTTAGTTTCTTGTCACCCTCTAGAGGGTAGTTGTGTTGGACTAGCCTTTGTTCTTATTAATAAAGTTCTGTTTCTGTATCGCTGTCTGCATCTGGGTTCTTTCGTCCGCGAACCTGACATCTATGCCCAGACCAAAGCACACATACTCCAGCAATGTAGAGGCAGAATCAAGCTATTAGACCATCAGCACCATCGTGAGCTTCCTTGAGCTCCCGCTGCGAGAGATAATTACTGCAGTGCTTTATTGTGAGTTTATGTGTGGACGATGGCCATGCAACTGGTGTCATGCAAATCCTACTGTATTCCTATTATCCCGAAGTGTGTACTAGGATGTGTGAACTTCTGAATGTACTAGAGGGACTTTGGAGGATGACATGCAGCTTATTTATCTGTCCAGATATTAGTTGTTTTTCAATGTTTTGGAAGAAATTGCTACTTTTATTCAAGAAGGATGCATTAAATTGATCAATAATTAAACTAAATACATTTATGTTACAAATAATTTATTATTTAAGCTATTTAGGCTTCATTCAGTGTTTACTGCAGCACTCTCTGAATATATATAAATGATATGCATTGCACTGACCATGATAATAAAATTCTCACAACAGCTCAACACCTGAGACAGATTTCTTAAACATTATGTAACCCAGTTTTTTATTAGTACTGGAGTGATGACTACTGAAAATGAATCTTTGTACATAGAAATACTAGAATTACTAGACTATTCACAATAATCAATCTTTAAAAAAACATGTATTGTGTGGGTTTAAAGATTGCTGTTACAAAAATGCTAAAGCAAAGATTGCAGGAACGCTTGGCCTGTTCAACCAATGGGGGCTGTCATTTCTTGGGGATGGTTTTATCAAGTACTGTTGTTGCAAACATGCAGTTCTACCTTGTGGTATCACTAACAACACAATACTTGTTTTTGACCTGCATTTTTAATGCATTAATGTACAGTATCAGAAAATGCATGCATTTTTTATGTTGTTTGTATTTATTGTAAAAGTTGTAAAGCACGTACTGCAGCATGTTCTGGTGTCAATGAAACAGTATAACATTGCTCGGGTGATAGTGTGACACTGAACCACAAACTACTTCCTGTGATAGAAGATAGCAGAGGAACTGTTACTCTTTACCAGATAATGTTTCTCACACACAGATACTTAGCAGGGCTTCATCTATCCCAGACCAAGTCTGGCTGTAATTAACATTATGATTAACACTGGCAGGGAGCTCTGAAAGCTTTCTATAACAAAAACTTAAAAAAGAAGTGTGCAATTTCTATGCCACTAGCAACACCAATTACATACATGTTTTCATACATGTTTCAAACACTCATGCAATTGCCCCAAACTCCCACCATTGGTTGTCTAATTCAAACACAATATGGATGAAACAACTGCAAAACTCAAACACTAATTGCTATATAGGCAGTGTTAAACAGTCTACTGTCAAACTGTCAAATTTGGATATAACATAGACATATGCCCTCAATTTCAGAAAACTGAACACTATATATTAAACACTGAATTACATGTTTTTTATATATGTATGATGAAAAGACAAATTAATTTGTAGTTCCCTTTCGAGTGTATGACAGCATCTGAAACACACAAGTAAAACAAGTCCAACCTTGACTGGTGTTGCATCATGACGTAGCGTGATTATGTACCATGGAAGCTACAAAAGGACGCTGGAATGTACAGAAGTTAGCTACATATCCTATGCCTGTTTAGGCTTTGGAGGCCTGTGTGTAAAGAACCTTTCAATTGAGGAAGTTGGACTAGCTGTTCCTGAGGCAATCTCCACATCTTACTCATTCAACTAAAGGAATGGCGTCCTCTAAAGCTCTCTTGTCAGCTGTCTACAGGAGGTTTGTGATGTTGCCGGTTGGCCATCCTCACACACCTTTATAAGGTTTTATAACTGGGATCTTTCTTCCACGCTGTGTTCTTATGTTCTTTTATCCTAAGTTGTGTCTAGAAATGCTTCTCACCAGGACAGGCTCTAGTTTGTGTGGTGCAGTGGGTATTTTGGTCTTCAAGTTTTTTTATACAGCACAACATAAGTTACCTCTAAAGGGAACGTGTCAGGTTATGACTGTAACCCTTGTTTTGTAAAAAGAGAACGAGACGCTGTGTTTCTTTGCCGCAAATCCTACTGAAAATGGCTTGCATCCTTTTGTAACTTCTACAGTGTCATCATGTTATGTCATAATGAAACACCAATCAGAATTGGACCAGTTTCACACCAGCTTCAGAAGCTGTCATGCTGAGGGCGTTTCCCAAAGTGTTGCCATATGATGCAGCATCTCATTCCCTTCTCAGGAAACAAGGGTTACAAATGTTAGCTGAGACGTTTTATTTAAGGTTATTTACGAATGAGGATGTTGCATTTATACATGAATTATAAATAAAAGCCAGCCAAACATCATCCTTTATGCTCCATGTTAAAAGAAGTTATACAATTTTTTATACAAAGTTATACAAATTTTACTTTTTGAGCAAACAATCTCTTTAAGCAGGTTCTATGGGGTTACAGGAGATTTCTGTTTTGCTTTGTTGAACTTAAAAAGGGCTGTGCATAGATTCATATAACTAGACATGACAAATCTAACAATTTTTCAGTTACTTTAAAGAAAAACAAAATCTTTGTCTATAATGTGGTTTTAAAAATTGTGTGAATTACATTTTTAGTAAAAAAAAAACTATTCTTATATCTCAAAGCAAAAACCAAAGTAATTTAAACACAGATAATGTATGTATTAAACACAGATAATGTGTGTATTAAAATCACATCACAAGATGTGTAGGAAATGTAAATGTCCATTAATGAAATAATACAATAATACAATAAAAAACCCAATCTGTGTTGGCAGCAAGGTTAATTTGTGAAGTCCTTTGATGGTTCTCTTATTAAAATTATGTATAAATGATGGGGTTTCACTTATGGGTGAAACACCATCCTTGTTGAGCTTTGATTATTAAATTCTGTCATACATAAAATACAAATGTCAAACATCTGTTGTGAATTTAATTCAGCATTAGGTCTTTTTTGAGACAATTTCACCATGAAATTTTAAAACAAGCTTACGTTTCTCCTTAAAAAGTATTATTAATATTTAGAATAATGCTATATGATATCCAGTATAATATGAGTTACATGAAACACTTGAAACAGACCTGCATGTTGATGAAGCAGTATTTGAGTCTGACTCATGGGACTGTGGGGTACAGAAGACAATAAGGATTATATGTCACTGTCTTAGCTGTTGCTTTTATGAAATGTTTTACATTGCTTCCTGGGGCTATTATAGTGCTGAGTCAGATCTTATCCTATGCATTTCTCCAGCTACACTGTAATCAGAGTACAGGAATTAGAAAGTGCATGACAGGCTAAAAGCACTACAAATGATATGAGGATAATGATTGTATTGTGAATATATCAGTTGTAGTCCGTTATCGGAAGCAAGAGTGATAATAAAATGGGTTTTGCATAAAGCGATTCATTCCAGAAATGTATTTATTTCTTTATATGGTGTTTTTTTCAGTTTTTTAGGCTTTTTGGAGATCTTGCCTGGGTTGTTTCCTATAGAAGCCTTTTTAAACTGAAGACTCATCCAACTTACTGCTGTAAATATCTCACCTAGTTGTTGTTGACTGTGGATAAATGTAAGGCTTTAATTCACTGTGGTAACTTTTTCACTCATTATAGTACAAACCACGATGGTATATTTTCATAAACATTATTTTCATAACATTTTCATAACACTCCCAGTCTAGGCATCTAAATTTCTAGGCATTCTGAAATTCTGCAACACAGCAGCTTCTATAGCCCAAATACTTATAGCTTTACTAGTCTTAGAGTCTTAGAGCTTTCAGTCAGGTCCAAATTGGTCTCTGTGGTTAGCAAAAGGTAGGAAGTTTCTCAAGGTATCTGTGGGTTCAATAAAATGTACTGTAAATCACAATTTGTCTCATAAGACTTATAAGACTGGTTGTCAAATCCTTCTCCTGGCTGCACTTTACAACTTCACTGTTACATGACCCCTCTGTAAGGCAAAGATTTTTACAGGATTACTCACTTCATATATCCAACTAATTGTGAATATTGTTGTACAGTATTATAGATTTGTTCCAAGAGTAATCTGTTGGTAATCCAACCAAATAGCTAATCATTTATGTCTGTCAATGGTAATCTGGATTTGGTCACCAGTTTAATACCCTAGACACAAAATGTTTAAGAATTTTGTACATGCAGCCCTTATTTTATTGAGATTTGAGAATGTATTTTAAATTCCAGTTTTGTTCAAAATTTAGGAACCAAACATAGTGGAGAATTGTACATCAATTCCAATTGAAATTTAGGACGTTTAATGAGAAGAAAGAAAAAGCTAATGAATTTTGTTCAACCTTGGTTTTCAATCATTTATAGCTTTCTACGAACTGTAAATATAATGGTCAGTAAAATTTGTATACAGTACATTTCTCTAATATTTTATTAACACTGATATATAGCCAAATCATATAAAACACCACACAGCCTATAACTTTCCATTTGTTTGCCATCTCAATAATCATTTTGCTTTAATGCAATAAATTATCTTGGGATGTATGTATCCTAAAATTAAATAAGGACCTTACTTGCCTACATATACATCAGCTCCAGCTCTTTAAATAGAATTAAAGGGTTTGTTTGTTTGCAATAATAAAAAATAATTAATGAGTGTTGCACACTGCACAAGAAAGTGTCAATCCTCTGCAGATGCATTGAGTGCAAATCCCCAGCAGAACTGAGCATGAACATCTGTCATTAGTATGAAAGTGTGACTGTAACTGATTAGTGTCTGTGAATGTCACATTATCACCAGCTGACATTAATTATGCATGTACACAAGTGTTGTGATGGCTTGTGGAATTCCCGTCTCAGGAATCCATAACTGCAGGGAAGATGTTACTCATGTTTAGCTGTACTAGTGTCATATGTAGGTTAAAAAGATCTTCATATAGACAGTGTAAGCTGTTTCATAGGCCGTCAGAGCTCCAGTCTAGCACATTTCACATACTGCACAGTATTAGGTCTTGTTGTCAGAGCAACACTCCTGTAGGATTCTGTAACCTCCAGTAGCAGTAAGTGTCTCTTACTAAGTGTAAGCAGTAAGTGTCTCTTACTGCTATTATTAAAGTAATAAATGTAAAAATTTAATGTAATGGATTTACTTTTTAGGCATGCATATTTGTTTATATATGTACCCATAACGAAGTACTCAATATTTGCACAGATTACTTGCTTTTTAATGGTTGACATTTATCAGTTTTAAAATTCCAAAGGCTTTACTACTATTTGTTTAAAAAATGTGGAAAATAAATCCTGTATCTTAAGCCTAACACATATAAAGGTTTAATGTGTGGCAAACCAGAGTTCAAGGTATGTCTAATACACAAACATAAAAGCATGTAAACTTCAAAAAACGTTTTAAAACACACAGTATGTTGAACAAAATTATTAACAGAATGTAAACGTTCAGTTCAGTTTAGCTTATTGGCATGTAGTGAGTTTTCCTTCCGCATTGCAGTTTAAATATGTTTACAGCTCCACTTTGAGGTCCACTGTGGGTTCTGCTTTGACCCACAGAGAATGTTCTCCATTTGCACACTGAACGTCACTGGTTAGCATTTCAAAAGCTTACAGTCTATACAGCCTCACCTACTTTTATTCCCCCAATATCTGCAACACATGTCCAAGTAAATATCTCAGATCCTTCTTTAGTCAAATATTTCATCTCCTTCAGTGTTTACATTTGCCTTCTTACTAATGTTGATATTACACTTTCATCAAAACTTTTAAAGGTCATCAAACTCTCTCCCTCTTTTTTTCAAAATAATCATCCTCTTCCCTCAAAGGTATTGGATGTTGACATTTACTCATAAACATAAAATTTTATGAGCTCTCTTTATGAGCTATAGATGTGTTTATAAAAAAACTATAAACAAGTTTTAGATCACTGGCTGTAGAATCATCCATTTGCTTGCTGTGGTATAGTTATAAAAAGTTCTGTTTTTATAGTAATTTAATTTTTGTTTGTTATTCATGCCAACAGTCCTCTTAAACTTACTGACACCTAATGGTGTGGATGTATGTTTAAACAAAAACACCACGTTCTGATCACCAATTAGAGTTCTGACAAAACATACTTTATATACTTAAGTCCTATTGAGTCCTGCACAGCAAAATGTCACAAAATTACGTGAAGCTCTAAATATCTCCCAAAGTTTGGGAGGACCCTATTTATTTGATCCTTTCAATCCTAGCATTATATAAGCAGCTGCCTGCCTAATACCAGGGATAATTTCATCAGTCTTCCTTTGCCTTAATTTACCTTATTTTTTTATTCAGTAGTCAGTTGGGGGTAGTCAGTTGGGATTAGCTTAGTTTTGGAACAAAGCTTCCCCTTCAGGGAAAGCAAGCCAAATGTATTTACCATTAGGTCTGTCGAAACTGAATGGTCAGTGAACCGAAATAGGTTTAAAAGCTAAAATAATCCCTGCACTGCTGTGCAGGTCTGAACCAGTAGAGTCAACATCTGGTTACATTTCTGGAGGTTTTCAGTTACTGCAGGCAATAGCCATACTGTTGTTACATGGTGTTATCTGGTGGTATCTCTAAACATCATATTTATGTCTCTGAAATCCAATGAATTGTCTCCCTGTGTGCCATAGAAGTGTATTAATTTTTAATGGGATCACTGTAAATATCTAAGAGCATTTATTGCACATTAAACATACAACAGAATTATACAACAATAACTCCCAGGTGCTAACTTTTCTCCCTGTTTTCTGTAAAAGGCCATGAATAATTTTACGATTATCCATTGCCTTTTACATGTGATATCAAATTTTACGGAGACAGGGAAATACAGTGCATTAATTGTCCATTGCCTTGATCCGGTGACCCCATCTTCTTTAGTGGGCAGCAATCCCATTAGTCATGCAAAAACTATGAGAAAATAGTCTTCTTAAAAAAAGGTAAAAAATAGTCTCACTTACTGTCTCTCGCATTGTAAACAACAGATAAAAAAATCTGTTAAGATTATAAAAATCAGGCACTGATTATAAAAATCAATTCATTTTTTATTTTTAGGCAGCATGTGAAACATTTTCCGGAACTAAGTGGATTGTTTTCAGCCAACTCAGAGGTTCAAATAAGTTGTCTGAAAATAAAGTTTAAATCATATAGGATGCTTCCAGTTTATTCTTTGTAAGCAATTAATTAGCAGTGCATAGTTTTTGTACATAGACTCACTCAGTGGTAGGAGCTTAAACAGGACCATTGAGTTTGTACCTACAGGATGGGTTGGACTGGCTTGGTGGTGTTAAGTAAGAGTCCCATTCTTTAATCTTATCTCTCATTTGATTTAGATTCTAACCATTTGGACCTTGGATCTTGATCTATGCACTTTAAAATGTTTTAAATTACCAGGATGTTTATTTTTAAATGGTTTGTATAATATATTTTAATGTAATTTTGTAGTATTTTTATTCATGCATTTATAATACATTTATTAATGTATCTGGTTCTGAAATTATTATTTATATGTGTCTGGTTCTACGTAACAATTCATTTATTACATCTTGGTGCTGTGAGGCTGTACCCCTAGACATTCTGTGCATAGCAATTACTGATTGCTATGGTGTTTGGATGACACAGTTTGAGCCTGTTAATTTATGAATGAGATGATGATGATGAGATGATGTTTATTACACATTTCTTTTGTTTCTGTTACATGTCTTTTTTGATATTGTTATGATATGTAAACATAGACACAGGAGAAATAGTTTAGGTGAGGGTCAGGTGAGAGGTAGTTTACTGAAGCACATAAACAGGAAACAGGTAAGTAGATCTTAATGCAGTGATTACAATCATAAGATGGTAGAATATACTGTCTGAGATTGTTCTGCTGTAGCTCATGATCGGGTGAACAAGATGGCACACACCGAGCAGGAGATCCAGATGGTGGGCAGGTGAGTATAATTTCACAGTTAAGTTGTTAAGGGGACACAGAAGAGAAACGGAGTATAGAAGTTCAGGTGAGCAGTGCTTTTGTGCAAATGTGACCAGATAGTGAGTTCTAGCTTATATCTGATGAGTTGATAAGTGATTGCATGTGCAGGTGAGTTGGTGTGTCATAATTGGTTCTGAGAATGGCTTCCATAGCCTTCCCAGTCCACAAAGTACTCTAAACTCTAAATGACCACTTTGTTGCCAGGAGTCCAGGATCTCTTTGACTGTGTAGATAGCTCTGTCCTCTAGGATCAATTTAAAGGGAGGCTCCTCTGTTGGGCCAGGTTCCATAAAGGGAGAAAGAAGTGGGTGATAAGGTTTGAGCAGAGACACATGGAAAGTGAGGTGAATTCAGTGAATGTGAAAAGAATTGGAATTAATAAAAAACAGGGTTTATCCGATGGATGATGATTGGCCAATGTATCTGGGACTAAGCTTCTTGTAGGGCAGGCGCATCCTGATGTCTATGGTGGATAGCCAAACCTTCTGCCCAGGTTGTTAGGAAGGAGTGCCGCCGGGGTTGGATCTGTTGATGTTGCACTGCCCTCTAAAGTTGATGGTGTGCTGCATCTCTGAATACATGGTTGAATATCACAATACTATCACAATATTAAATGGGGCTAACAAAAAAACAACAAAGTTGTGGGTAGAATGGGTTCTGGATCTTCTGTGCTTTCTTCAAGGTATGGAGACAGAAGAGAGCATCTGCTTTTGTATGATTAGTATTGGGACAATAGGAAATGGTGAAACTGAATCTTGTAAAAAATAATGTCCATCTCGGTTACCAATGTCCAGTGTTGAAAAGAATACTGAAAAATCAAACTAGTAACAACAACAAACAAAAGTAAAAGTACTATTACTACCCAACAAATGTAGTGTGAGTAGATTAAAAGTACCTGCTCATACTACTCAAAGTATGAGTAAAAAGTAGCCCTTTAAAAGTACTCAAGAGTAATGAGTAGTTTGTATTATGCTGAAAATGTGATTCCACATTATACCCTGCAAGTTAAAAATGTAGCTTGCATCAGTATCATTCTCTTTTATGCATGTTTCTCATTTAAAAAAAAACTCACATTAACTGACTCTGAACATGAACGCAGGCTTGCAGCGATGTTAGTGTAAGGGATAACAATGAGCCTATATTTTGAATTTGTTGTTCAGTTTTACAATGAGCTGTTTCTTAAAATTTGTACTGTCCAGCCTTGCTCATTTAGGTATAAACAGCTGTCAAGCACAACTTAAAAGGTGCTCACATGCTGCAGAGGCAGGCAAGGGTGTGTTCAGTTTGAGGCTCAAATAATCTGTATTCATGTACAACATTTTTAGAAATATCTGCTTTTTGATGTGGGCCTTGTCTGTCCATGACGTTTTAAATTTTGGAAGAAGAATTGCAGCACTGAAGAGTTCTGAATTTTTCCATAAACTCCTCAAATCGCTTTTGTTGACCCTGTTGCAGAGAATGAAAAGGGGAACACATACCTTGACATACCTTGAAGCCTCCAGCTTGGAATAATAAAAGTTAGATGGTGTGAAGCAGCCACCTCATTTAAGTGTTTGTTTCGGATGTTCAAGGCCATGGATACAGGCTTCATCACAATGCAGTATACAGAGAGGAAAGAAACTTCAGCAGTATTTAGCTTATAAAAAAAATCAAAGTCAAAACACACAAACAACTTAAGTACTCCAATTAGAACAATGTGAGACTGAGCAAACAGACTTACATTTTCATTTTAGCTGCACATATATTCAGAAGGGATGTTTCTCCCTGCTCCTTTAGGAATTCTAAATGAATTCCATCTTGTGTGGTTGGGCTAAATGAACTGCAGCTTACATTCTTCTTGGACGATCTCAGCAGACCAGCTGGTTTTATTGTATAAAGCTTGTTGCCTGGTTCTGAAGTGCTGGATAACTCTGGCTGGGGTAGGAACATGCAGCAGCTGTTGACCCTGTTGGCCTTCCATAATGTTTTTAAGTGGTTGGCCACACGGATGGAGATTATGCCCATTAGAGCACTCGCCCTTGGCCATCGCCAAGACAGAGTAGGGTGTCAGATTAGTCATGGGACTGGCAATGACAGCAGATGAGGAAGAGGTTGTGAATGTTGTAGATGTAGTAGATCTAAAATGCAGATCTACTACATCTACATCTAAAGGCAGCTCCGGGAATGATGAGATGGTAGAATATACTGACTGAGAATGTCCTTATAGGTGCTGTAGCTTGTGAATAGTGATCAGGTAAACAAGGCATATGGCAGACACTGAGCAGGAGATCCAGATGGTGAGCAGGTGAGTATAATTTCACAGGTAAGTTGTTAAGTGGACACAGGGACTCAACGGATGGAGAAACATGAGGGGAATGAACACAGGATAGATCAAAGGGCATAGACGTTCAGGTAAGCCGTCCTTTCGTGCAAAAAAAACTGGACAGTGACTGTTGGCTCAGTGTGTGCTTATATCTGGTGATATTAGCTGATAAGAGATTTCAGGTGTGGGTGATCAGTGCTGGTGTGTTTTGATTGTTTCTGAGAAGGGCTTGGCTAAATGGTGGCTGGTGATTGAGTGTGGATGGAGCCCTACTACAGTAACCTGGGGTAAATCATTTTCTTAGAAACAATTAAGGGTAAAGTACTTTAGTATTTTTTTTATTCTAACTAGGATATAATAAACTATGATTTAAAGTGTCAGTAAATTCTATAAACTCCTGAAAACTCAGAAAAGTATGATAATTAGCATCATGATCATTGGCTGCAGCTTTCTTAACAGAAAAGATTGACTGATTATCTCTCATACTCTGTTGTTTATTAAATATAAAAATAAACTATTGTTTTGATATGCTACTTTGTCAGGAATTTACATGAATATATAAAGGCATATTTTTGTAACGAATAGTGAGACTGGTTGGGATCCATTTCAAAACAATTTATTAGAATGGTCGACAGGCAGAATCAATAACAGCAAACATTCACAGAAAAGGTTAGGCAAGAGAGTAATCATTGTACAGGCGTGGGTCAGGGCAGGCGGCAAACAATCAGTATCGATAACACAGTCCAAGATCAAGACAGGCAGGAAACAATCAACAACGGCAAGACAATCCAAATCAAAGGGCAGGCAGCAACCAATCAGAAGGTAAACAATCCAGATCATACTCTAGAATGCTCAGTAATGATGCACACAGCAAATCAAGACTTCACAATGAGTGCTTGAAAAAGTTTGGTTTATATGGGCGATGATGAACCAGGAACAGGTGGCAAACAGGAAATGATAAGCTCCAAGTAAGCTGCATCATGGGAGTTGTAGTTCAGGCGGAGATCCGGTTAGTATTTCGGTGACAGTTACCTCTAGTGGCACAGTGGAGATGTGTCTGGAGCCTCCACTGTAACAATAAATCTTTAATATTTAAACTTGCATATTTCACCTCATTTGTAGTCTAAATGGCTGTTTAAACTCAGCTAATATAAAGAACTCATATTACATAAAGAAAATAAACAAGCCAAACTTGTTGGGAGAAATCAGTGATTGTGTTCTGTTGCTACCATTTTGACAAAATGTAATTAATGCCTGCACATCAAAGCATCAAACCTTTAAAAAAAGCTAAGATATACCCAAGAAAAACAAAAAAAAAACATGTTCAATGCAATGCACTTCAATGCATCTTTCTTCCTTAAATGAAGACTGGATCTCTTTGCAGGTTATTGCAAGTCTGTAAACACCTAAGCTGACAAGTTTGTTTGTACATAAATGTTAGCATATTGTTACTGTCATGAACGCTGCTTCCAACTCTGTTAATTCCCGCAATGACCAACGGAGGTCTCAATCACCTGAGTACTGAACTACATTACTCATAATCCCACATACCCGGTTAATTGCCTTCACACCTCACAATTGTTCCTCATCATCCCTCATTAACTGACTATTTAAACCCTGTCTAGGCACTGCTCCGATGTGAAGTCTTGTTTTGTCCTGGTGAACAGTTCTGAGTGGGTTTCTGGATGGCTCAGTGTGGGTTTCTGGATGGCTCAGTGTGGGTTTCTGGATGGCTCAGTGTGGGTTTGACCGTGCTTTGGCTTTACTGTTGATTCTTGCTGCCTGCCTTGATTACTTCCTGTTTGGGTTATTGTTGTATCGTTGCTGCCTGCCCTGACTGATTTTGGATTACGATTTCTGCCTTGCCCTTGCCATTCCTGTCTCCGGTAATCGACCATTGCCTGTTTGTACTGAGTTGTCTTTTGAAATTCCCGATCTCCCACCATTAGCTACACTACAAACTAACATGTTAAAAAAATCTATCCATAAGTGACTTAAAATTTACATCACCTTTATTATGTACTTTAAAATACTTTTTATGCAGGTCACATAAAAAATTTTTCACGTTTATTTGTATAGCGCATTTCACAATGCATATTGTTTGAAAGCAACTTTACAAAAAATGCTAATGTGTTTTTAAAAAATGTTTTCAGAATATGAATTGGTGTTAAAGGACATAGTTCAATAAAGTGTGTTACTTTAGTATATGCATGATGCTTTGAGATGGCATTTTTAGCCCTCCTTTCTTTCTTTTTATCTGTCTCTCTTATTCTTGCATGATATGACGTATACTCACGAGTATCCGTGTACTGCCTGTAAAAAATTCTGGGAGTACTGGCATCTCTTTTCTTTTTGTGCTGTCAAACACCAAAGTATGATGTAGAAGCAACTAACCCCTTCTGAATGGTCTAATTGGGTAGGATTTAAGGCCTGAGTATCTTAATTTCTCGTTTTCAAATCAGATGGTTTTCTATGATTTTGATTGCAAAGAATTCTTATCCAGCCCGAACTTTCCAGATAATGATGCCACTGACATATCTGAGTGGCAAAATGGATTGTTCAGCATCCCTAGTCAAGGATGCCCTACAGGCCATTGTTGAGCGTCTAACATCTATTACTCATGGTCTTTGAAGTTGATTTATCTCCCCATCAACATGCTTGTGAGCCCTTGGGCTTGATGGTCCTAGTGAGGCTTAAGTAATACCTGGTCAGCAGGAATCTCTGGCAGTAATCTAACACTATTTTCTTCCTCTTGTATACCGATCTTTTCAGGTCTCAGGTAAAATTAAAGTGTTTGTATATTGAGTGTTCAGTATTTGTGAAGATGTGTATATTAACATTTACATTTATGCATTTGGCAGACGCTTTTATCCAAAGCGACTTGCATTGCATTATACTATACATCGTTTCTGAGTATGTGCAATCCCTGGGATCGAACCCATGTCTTTACCGTTGTTAACGCCATGCGTTCGGTGTGTTTTTTTTCTTGTTAAATTTTAAATTACTAATAAATTACTGACTAATAAAACATTAGTGCAATATATTGCAACATTTGCACAAAACAACTAAAGACCATTTGACAAGACTGTATGGATTCACATCCATACAGTTGCTTTAACAAAACCTCATGTCTCAGTCCAGACCTGTTGAGACTCCTGTGTCATTATTGTTTTGGGCCATCATGGGGTTACGGTCAAAGACGCATGTGTGACAGCCAGCCTTTGGGTGTGTGTTAAATATGTATGCCTGGATTTAACACCTGAGCTCAAGGTGGTGTCACTGCGTAAGTCTATCTATAATATATGAATGTTGTTCTAATGTCGAGCTACACAGTGCTGGACCTCAAACACTCATGTTGTTCTTCATCTAGTGTCACACAACAACTGCCATATTGAGTTATAAACTCAAGGATTTATTGTTTCAGAATTTATTTGGTCAAAATTATAATTATTCACTGTCTTATTGTGTCTGCCTCTAGCTTCTGTAACCAAGAAAAAATCCTTTGTGCTTAAGCATACTTGATAATAAAAGTTAATTCATTCATTCAAAAAGGTACAAAAAATAACAGTAATCTAAGCTGCTATTTCTGCTGTAGGTTCTGCTTTTCTGCCTTTTGTGTTACAATGAATAAAGAAAGTTATATGAATTTGAAACAACATTAGGGATTAATATCCCTTTAAGGTTAGAAATATTTTCACAATCTTTAGTTTCTTATTCCAATCAACAATGACTGCTTAAATTTCTAGTTTATATTAGGAGACACCCTGTAAAACTATATATAGATTATTGATAACAACACTGGCAGAAAATTGCAATGCAAATTTAAGATGGGATGAAAATATGTTATACTTCAGCTCATTGTTAAGATGATATCTGCCTTGTGACTACAATTAGAATGAAGATGCCTGTGGTTTAATCTCCACCTAACACCAGTTGTTGTAGCTGAAGGGTTTGATGGTTGCCTTATTGCTTTAGATAAAAAGCTGATTTTGCTAATGTCGCAAATGTCTGGTAATGAAAACATTTATTTACAAGACTTTGTATAGCCTAGTCACCTTTTGAATAATTTGCAGTTTGTGTTTGTTGTACAGTCCACTTTATCACTGCCAAAGTGAAATAAACACCATACTACGGTGCCCGGGAAGGGCCATTCTCGGTTCACTTATTTTGTCGTGGCCACAACATATTAGTTCGTGGGAACGTAATAGCATGTTAAGGCCAAGACATATTAACTCATGGGAACGTGATAATACGTCGTGGCCACGAGATCAGTTTGTTGAGGGAATGACATCCTTTCTCGTGGCCACAACGCACAGACGAGGCTGTTTTATTTCTGTATGTTCTTCACACACTGCAATCTGCGATAGCAAAAACATAACGGGTGGCCAAAGACGTTTTCTGTGCGTTCAGCAGCACTAATAGTGTCAAATGATCGTGCGAGCTGCAGCAAGAAGTAAAAGCATAGAATGCTGCTGACTTTCTGAGGCAGCTGCCGCTGTCCAATTACATAAATTAAGGTTAATGTTGTACTCTTAAAAACTATACATTTATTAAGATATACATTACTGCATTAATTCAATGCCCTTTACTTTAGACAAACTATATACATAAAAATATAAATGTTTTTAATAATGACATTAGTATCCGTTGGGGCATTTGTGGTCTACTGGTTAGTGAGTCGGTAATCAGAGCTTGTAATCAGAAAGTTGCTAGTTTGATTGCAGCGCTGGCGGGTAGCAACTGAAGTGCCCTTAAACAAGGCACCCAACCCTGATTGCTGCCTGTGTGTGTTCGTTCACTCCTCACCAATGATGGGTTAAATGCAAGGGTTACATTTTGGGTATGAGTTACTGTATCTGCCAAAATATGTCACTTTCACTTTAAATAAAACTGATTTACATAGGTCACAGCAATGAATAACCCATTTGGCTGTTGTTTCTCGACCTGTATTAAACACTTCTTAAAAATGTAATTTTTTATAAATTTTATTTATAAAATTAATTCATGAGTTTTCACTAACATACAATCGCAAATTATTACTGATGCTTATTTGCTGTGCTGTCCGGGGGGAGGGCTCCAAATTTGTCCCGAACCCAGAGTACTCCTTAAAAAAATCAGGATAATTGCCAGACATCCGCGGTAAGAAAAAAACAAACAAAAAAGATAAAGTGAATAAAAGAGGCATGAAGGTGTTTGAATATAACAATGCTGGACTGGAAGGGCTCTCGCAGTGTCAGGTACTGACAACATAACAAAGGCAAAGTATTAGCAATTAAGAAATCAGCAAATTAAGAAATTGGTTGATTCTTACTCCGAACTTGAAGGGTATTAAACGATATGTGGAAAATTACAAACGAAATTGAAAAATGGGGTAGAAATAAAACCCTTGTGTGCCCGTAACTGACGGGAGATGGGATAAGCATAAAGCGAAGCTCGACCGGAAGGACACCCCCCGCTTTTTTTTTTGAAGAATGAAAACAGTGTGATTTGTGAAACGAAAAATAGTGGGAATATTTTCAACAAACGGGAAGGAGATTGAAAAAAAAAGGTGGAGACGCAGGTGACGGTTATTATGAAATCAGCTATCAGCTATGAAATCGGCTAGGTGAGCTTTTTGTATTTGGAAATGGCTAGATCTAATGTACGTTTTGAATGTTTCAGATGACCAGCGGCCTAAAGCTTGAATTTGATTTCGTGAAAGACCTTTTTGAGCGGCTGTGGTTGCTGCGCCTATGCAGAACGAATAGCTAGAAAATCGGTCTGCTGGAATACCGGACTAAGTGAGGACTAAATCTTCAAATGACCTTGGTTGACCTTGACCTTTTGGGTTGTCCTTGACCTTTGACCTATGTGACCTTTGCCCTAAATTAAACCCTGAATTTGAAAACTTTAGCCTCCGCTGTGTGAGCGTGTCTAAATCATGTACACCCCGTCATGGGCCTTGTAACAGCTGTCATATTTTTTAAATGGGATAAATATGTTTGATACGAAGTAAATTGTAATGTATGGGGATAAACAGAGTGTTTATTTATAAATGGCATAAATATGTTTGATATAAAGAAAATGATAATGTGTCCAGATAAATAGAGTGGATAGAGTTGTAACAGCTGTCTCTTTCTTGACGGACAGCGGCATATGATGAAACTTTAGCATCCGCTAAGACTGGAATTTGTTTTACAGTCACGTCTGGAACAACCTGAAAGAATGTCACAAAGAGCCTCTATATATTGCAGAGTGGGACGCTCTATCGTCGTACGGTCAGTACCGCGTGGTCAGCAACCATTCTAAAAAGAGGCCCGATGACTGCATTTACATTTTCTACTGCAAAGACAATAGGTTCCTACACAAACGCTCAGCGAGCATCCAGAGTGCCGAACATCACGAAATGTATGAGATGAGGTTTTTATTCAAGTGGTGGGACGTTTACGCTTTGACACTCATGTTTTTGGCCGTAAACAAAATGTTTACATGGTGCGATATGCATGACGGCTACTGCGAAGTGCAACTGTTTCATCCTGAAAAAAGCACGTGTGGTGATTCGTGTATCGAGCCATCTCCGCCCATTTACTACAGCCATTAAAAAGAGCCAGCGAGTACCTCCTACAACAATAAATTCTCAAGACCACGATTCAGACAATGACAGCAAAGCAGCTCTTCGCAACGATCCCGATTTATCCGGTGAAAAGGCTGTACATCCTATACCGTCGGACGAAACTGCACACCCTGCAAAGCTCAGACACAGCAACTTTATAGCTAACGCCAGTGACGATACTCATATGGGGTTTGACACTGCAGACGGATGCTTCGCCGATGTCGGATTCAAAATCATTAAAGGAGTCATAGTCTCGTTGCTACAATACCTCATCGGCCAAAAGCTAGAGGAAGACTGTCTGAGCTGTAAAATAGACCACCCTAGTCAGATGCAACATTCGTGTCTATTTGATTCGCCCTTATACTTTTTCAATGCCTATTTTGACGAGATGGGGAGCAAAATGGGTTGTTCCTGCAAAGAGCAGACGTATAACAAATCCCATGAAAAAAATTTAATTTATTAAAGAACTGCCTGGGTAGGGAGATATGAATAACTATTTTATTAGCGAGTCAGAAAACTTTTGGTTGTTGTGTCTGATGACTGGGATGAGACCGATGTTACAGAGGTCGTGATCATGTGTACGTATGTAACGTCTGGCTACAATCAAAAAATGAGAAGCATCGCATTGTTGAAATTGTTGAAATGTTGGTAGCCCATGTACTGGGGTGAGACGTTAGGGCTTGCATGAGTTTTATTTTTTGTCTGGACACTGTGTAAAATTGTACCGGCTTTATTATGTGATATTTTCTGCTAATATGTAAACATATTATTCTACTACTATGTCACTTGTGAAATTGTACCAGTTGTATTGTGTGTGTGTGGGTTATTTTCTGCTAATATGTAACCGATTTAATCCTCATGTTTATATTCACGATGTGTACCAAATAAAAGTATGAATACTCTTTTGGTCGTCATTCTTTTGTAGAGAGTTAAAACGTTTACAGATTGTCTGATTATGACGGGGAAATCATCGATGGTGTGTTTTACGAACAAGAGTTACAAAAAATACTGCGCAACGACAAGCCGTTTGAGGTGGAAAAGATTTTGGAGGAGAAAAAGCAGGGTCGTATTACGCTAGTTTTAGTAAAATGGTTAGGGTGGCCTTTGAAATTTTATAGTTATGTGGACAAAAAAGCTCTGGTCGACTCAGCAGATTTAAATTGCTATCACGAACGTCGCAACGCCATTCGAGTCAAAGGCTGTCATGGACGACGGTTTCTACGTCACGCTACCGTGCAACGCTTTTTTCCCGGTATACCCTAAAAACCGTATATCTATTGTGACGAGGCGCACCGGGGCAGTCAGCGTCGCCCTGGCAACGGATGCGCCGCACCTGCCCGAGCTCATCACGGGCGGACCGGGCACACGCCGCCGCCTTCCGCCCAGACGGAGAGTCGAATAAAAGGCGAAAGTAGGAAGGAAGGTGAGGAAGACTGAACTGAAGATACGTTGCTTGTCCCCCGCGAACGCTGAGAGCAGCGAGTGGCCGTAAGCCGCCTAAGAGAGCACGCGCCACCGCACACTCGCGCCGCCAGAAGGGACGCAACCCTGAGCACGAGCCACACCAGCCGCACCAGCACCAGCAGCCAGCCCGCACTTCACCCCTTTATTTTGTCAATAAATCCACCCTCCGGGGTATTTACCGCCTGCCTTGTCGTATGATTCTTCACCCGTGACACTAGTTACAGAAAAAAACGAGGGGTGCCTATTGACTTAAAAGGTCAGTGGTGGGTCGGGCTGTGTGAGATCGAATATCCTAAAATGTGGTACACGTTTAAAAAGGAAGCCGCCGCCTTTACTTTACACCTGGCACCCGCCTGCCGTAACGATGAAAAAAAAGAGAGATTATACTCTGAACCCTGACGATAATGCAAAGAGTACGGTCATACAGGGTCTGTACGTTTCAAAGAGCTTGTCTTTAAACGTAGGATACTACGCCGATGATTCGTGCGATAAATGAAATATAATAGCACCTTCAGGCATGCTGGATTACGACCGTATAACAAACAGTTATAACAAGTTTTTATGATAGCGAAGCCTAACATTTCATTATCCTTCTTTGGGAAGTTAGCGTTTATTTTAGGATTGAAACCGGACGAAGCTTTGGGATGAAGCAAATTCCATGAAAATGCCGATTTTGAAAACAATGTCACAACGTACACCCCTCATCAAGCCGATATCAACGCCAGGGTCTATACAATCTACGTGTACACCCACATAATCAAATACCAAATGGTGGGAGACACATACGTCCCCCTTTTGAGATGCATACTGTCACGGGTGAAGAATCACGCAACAAGGCAGGCTCATGGAAAAAGACCCAAGGGGGTGGATTTAATGTGTACGTGGGGTGTAGTGCAGATGTGAAGCAGACGGACGGGCTGCTGCGGCTGGTGTGCTCCGTGTCTTGTGGCGGTGGTGAAAGTGCGCACCCGCGCGTGCTCCCCAGTGTGGCTTACGGTCACTCGCTCTCTGCAAGACATAAAAATAAACGGTTATTTTGTGTAACCACCTCTGGACCTCGCTCTCCCGTGGGCGGGAGGCGGCGGCTTTTTAAAGCCACGGGGTGATGCGGCAAAGCTGTGCCCGGCTCGCCGGTGATGAGCTGGGGCAGGTGTGGCGCGTCGGTTACCAGGGTGATGCTGATAGACCCGGTGAGACTTGTCACAGTACATATTGACGTTGAAAACAACAGCAGCATCCGTGTTAGATACGACAAACCTCATTACGTGTCAGTCATCAAGTCGTTCATCACAGACATTGCCGTAGAACTGAAAGATGACCAAAACCGTAAAGTACCATTTTCTTACGGAAAAGTCATCGTAAAGCTACACTTTAAACCGTCAAAACAATCTGTTTTTTGAAAATGAGATATTATAACCCAAGCACAATGAGAACCGCGATTATGTGGAGTATTATCATAATCGAGCCGGAGCGGGGCTGCCCGGCTATGCAGGAGGAGCCGTTATGTACAGATCCGGTGTAGAAGGCCTTTTCAGAGGATTGTTTAGAATGGCCATATTGTTGTTAAAAAAGGGTTTCAACATCGCTAAGCCGCTGTTTAAAGTGCAGCTAAAAATATAGACACAGACATTGTCTTAAACGTTCCGTCAAGAACGCATAGGGACTTGTGGTTATGTCCTGTAAACGTCGGTCTGTACCACCTGGGATAAGAAGGCGTGGTCACGCGATAAAAAAAACCAATATGCCAAAAAAAACCTCAGTATCACAGAACGGGCATAAGAAGTCTGCGAAGCGCGTCACTTAAGAGAAGCATTGAGCTCATATTTTAACGTCATTATTGCACGACATGTCCGCGGAGTGCGTAAAGTCCGAGTTGGACTTGTTCACAGAGCAGGAAAATTTGTTTCTAGGAACTGTGCCAAAATCTATCATTCTGGGTATGGTGGATAATGATGCGTTTACTGAATTGTACTAAAAAAACCTTTTGCTTTCAAACATTACGACTTGGAGTTCCTAGCCATTTATGCCGATGGTCAGCAATTTCCCTCCAAACCTCTGCAATAAAATTTTCTGACAGGATCTGCGGTACGCGAATTTTACCAAATGGTGATGTCGACCGGAAGACCGAGACACAGGAAGTCCGATCAGTCGGACTACACACTGCGGGCCGTGTGATAACATTTTTTGTACCTTTAAAGGTAATTGCATAGACAAAATTAGCTCTGTGTTTACCGTCTTTAAAGCGGGTTTCAAAATTATAGAATATGTACTTTTTATTAGGCTCCATGGGCTCTATGGGTTAAATGAAACACTCGTGCACCCCCTCATCCGACAGATCTTCGCGACAATAAAAGCACCGCAGGGGTCGACATTTGTGACCGGATTTAGGGTTGCAGATTGTACATTCTTTTGATTACCTGATCGAATGCTAAATCTGTGAGTTTACAACGACCCCCTCCTTGTCTGTTTATAGCCAGGCTAGCGCTGATCTCGATAGCAGACTATCGTCGCTCTGTAAAATCTTTTTTTTCAATTTGATCGGTAAATACATTAACGTTGTAATTATTCCCCTGCGATAAAACAGCATTGACATCCAATTTCAGACCATCGCCTCAGGGTCAAATTGATTACGCCACCGTCACCCCCAAATTGTCTAGCGAGCGTGACTATTTCATCCATGGTATCGTGCAGAAGGATAGGATATGTCGCCAAATCTGCAGAGCCTATCTGTCTCAGATTCATGGGCCTTCGCAATTCCACGCTGTTAAAACAAGGCCTAGTTAAAACAAGGCCTAGTTAAAACATGATAACTGTTTACTGTACCACAGTTACGTGACAAAACATAGATGTCCTCGGCGTTCAGGGGTCGTGGGGCCACATGAGCTCGTCGACGGTTGCTCGCTATCTACATTGTCAATAAGGGTAGTCGGTTGGCTCGATCGAACGCACTCATTGTTTAAGGCACCACCGTGTTGCGTTTAACAGTGCTTGTAATCTGTCGTATGCATGATATGGGGTGTCCGTGTGCATTCCTGTGCATCTTGCAACAGGTCTGAGAGTGTCTGATCCAAATGACGATCATGCTCTGCGAATGAACAGAAACAAATTTTATGTACCAACGCGTATATATTTTCAGGTAGGATAATGTGATATTTACGTTACAGCATTTAAAAAAGGAACACATACATAAACTGTAAAAAGAAAATAATCATACGTATACCATAAAAGAGTAATTCATACAAAGAATACACTGTAAAAAAAAAACATAAAAAAAGCATAGATTATAAAAGACACATCAACCGTTGATCATTAAGCAACCATTATAAAACATAAACAAGTGTTAACTTGAAAAATATAAATTATCAGGACAATAATCGGGCGTTTATAGAGCAGAGGAGTTTGACTATGAGTCATTTCTCTCTCAAATGTTCATTTAAAACGTCATGCAGTCCTTGGAACATATTTTCAATCATCAGACTTTGATGATGTAAAGTACCTCTCGTCTCGGCTTGTTGACGTTCCAACAGCTTACCCCCGGATATCTCTTTTATGAGTTCCACGATGGTGTAAACACCCTTTAGACACCACACTTAGCAGATGCTAAAGTTTCATCATATGCCACTGTCCGTCAAGAAAGAGACAAACTCTATCCACTCTATTTATCCGCACACATTATCATGTTCTTCATATCAAACATATTTATCCCATTTAAAAATAAACACTCTGTTTATCCCCATACATTATCATTTTTTCATAAAAAAATATGACAGCTGTTACGAGGCCCACAAGGGTGTGTACATGATTTAGACACGCTCACACAGCGGAGGCTAAAGTTTCACTATATGCCGCTTCCTTCAAGAAAGAGACAGCTGTTACAAACTCTATCCACTCTATTTATCCATATATTAAAAATATTTATCCCATTTAAAAAACAGGGTTTAATCTAGGGCAAAGGTCACATAGATGATAAAGGTCACATAGGTCAAGGGTCAAGGGTCAAGGACAACCCAAAAAGTCAAAGTCAACCCAAGGTTGTTTTACCACCCTGAAGAGGGGGGGAGGGGAAGGTCAAACGTCAAACCCATTAATAATTTTGACATAAAGTGCTGTATACTTACTACTAGCCAAGATAAACATTACGTTGAGAGTGCGAGCGGTGTTAACGGAGTGGTAGCCAAGCCAAGAGGGTGTAAATGCAGCTGGTGAGTATGTTAATAATAATAGGCTGTCTGGTATCGGGGCGGAAAGGGTAGATTTTTTAATGAGGAGAGAGGTTTGTGAATTGTTAATCGCTGGGGATGGTTTGCCGAAAATTCATTTATGGAAAAATTGTAGGCCACTTAAGTAGCCTTTAATGGAACCGACTTGGATGCTTTTAACGTTGTAAAGGTACGATATGAAAGAGGTGATAGATAGGAGAGAGAAATACGGAAATTGTAGGTTATACAAAAGGTGAAATGATTTGAAGTTTTTCCATGCTTAAAAATAGATCCGCTACTGGAGCCAGCTGCCTGAATTTCTAAAAAGAAAAACAAGAGAGATAGTCAGGGATTTGATTTTTGGAACCCGGAACGTGCTCCGCGATTATAACAAATTGATCGCAGGCTGAAATACAGGTAAGGCATCTAAGAAAAGGCATTAATGCTGGGGAACGACAACAACCTTTATTAATGCAGAATACCGTTGTTTCATTGTCACAATGCACTAAAATACTTTTAGCTGACCATTCTTTCCACCAGAGAAAGGCTGCTACGACGATGGGATAGAGCTCAAATAAGGCAGAGGAGGCTGAGAACTGAGGCGAATCGAGGAGCTGGGGTGGCCATGTAGACGCAAACCAGCGGCCCTGATAAAAAACACCGAAGCCCACGGAGGGGACAGCATCAGTAAAGAGTTGGATGTCGAGAGGGGAGGATAAGAGAAAATAGTTACCCATTCTATTGCTTTAGCAACATAATCCATAAGTTTAGTTCGTTTTTACATTCGTAGGATATATGAGTTTCGTCTTCCAATGCTTGAATGGAAGACGCAAGGGAAAGGAGATGCAAAATGTATGGGCGGCCCTGGGAAATTATGCGCATGGCAAACTTTAAATGACCAAGGATGGAGAGGAGTTCGCGTTTTGAACAAGATTGGTTGTGTCTGATCTTCTAGTTAACCAGTCTAAATGAATGCAGAGGAACTCAATTGTTGAGGCAGGACCTGATGTTTTGTCTCGGGCGATAGGGACCCTGGATTCAGCTAACACTTTTAGGACTGAGAGGAGATGAGCGGCTGGGACAGCGTCGTGAAGCAAAATAATTAGGAAATCATTGAACAAATGGAGAAGGTAAGAAATGCCGTAATTGTTGGACAAAATCAGCATATGGCTTCTGACAGGGTGTCAAATATTTTGGGGCTGCTTTTGCAGCCAAAGGTTAAACGCACAGCGAAGTAGAATTTATTGCGCCAACGGATGCCAAACAAATGCCATAACTTTGGACTGATGGGCATTAATTTAAAAGCTGCCATTATGTCTTCTTTAGCCAACCATGCACCGCGGCGACGTTTTTAATCATTGTTATTGCTTGGTTGATATCCTAATGATGCAGAGAGTATTCTTCGAGAGGAATAAGACTGTTAATGCTAGGGAGTGGAGAGTTATGAGGGGCAGAAAAATCGATTATCAAGCATTTTTTCCCAGAAAATTTCTAGTAGCCACGCTGATAGGGCTTATACGGAAACGTTCGACGGGAGGCGTTTTTTATGGGCCGATCATGAAACCCGACACTAGTTCTTTTTAATTAGCTTGTACTATTTTAGGCTCTGCTAGAGCCGATTGGAGATTATTGCAGATAAAATTTAGAGTGAGGAGAGATTTGAGACCGGGATTAAAGCCATATTTTAGACCGGACAAAAGAAAGTTGGTAAAGTTGGTATCAGGGTGAGAAGACAATTCAATTTTATTTATTAAATTTTTTAATTATTATTATTATTATACGAAGACTTTGGAACAGAACAGATGGAGTGGGTGTGGGCTCCGCCACAAATTATAGACGTGGAGGTAGCAACAGCACTGCCTCATATGTTTCCCCACGTTAAAGTTATTGTGGACCTGTCTGTTAGACGAAACTTGGTCTGCCTCTGAAATCTCTAATAGAGCGATCTTTCGTGGGGATAGCGGGCTGCGGGACGTAGCTAGTACATTTAATGAAGTTCGGTTCCGGGCAGGGGGAAATTGATTAATTGAGGCGCAAGGCCGGGGTTCGGCGGGCCTTGTTTGGACGAGCGGACGAGACAGAGGCAGGAAGAGAGTAACCTGTTGATGGCAGAAAAAGTACATGTTATAAAACTGTGTTTTATTTAGTCTACATGAGAACTGTTATATATGCCTTCATGGTCCTTTTTTTTTATTCCGGAAGTGGTTGGATGAGACAGAGTGAGTCTTGCCACAGGGGGCGAGGGTAGATCTCGGCATCTTGGCGTGCGAAGAGTGGAGCGGGTGTACAGGTGGCAATGTACAGGCAATACAAGACATCGCAAAGAGTACAATGATCTGAGTGCTTAAATAGCTCGCAAATGTGGGCCATGTGAAAAACAGGAAATTATACGTGGGTCCATAGGAAATGTAGTCCGGAAGTATCTCAATATTCGGGCGAGGACGTCGACGGGATGTACCTCTTGGTCTAGGGGCCAGCCTCTCAGAATGGGCTCTATTCGGGACATTCGGCTGGGCCTGGCTGGGATTCATTGGCTTGCTGGATCTCAGTTTGGAGATCCCACTGGCTGGGGCTAATAACAGTTTCTCTGGGATAATAGGTTCTGGGTCCTCTGGTCTGGGTGTAGGCTCAGATTGCATCTGCTTTAGTATTTTTTGAGCCAGGGCGGTAGGTTACTATGAATTCAAAATGGGTAAAAAACAAAGACCAATGAGCTTGACAGGGATTAAGGCTTTTGCTCGAACCTTACACTTGTCCATGGCCACTCCTTCCTGACTGAGAACATATCCTAAAAAGGTGGTACTGGTCTGGTGGAACTCACACTTCTCTCCCTTTACATATAACTGGTTTGCCATGAGTCGCTGTAGTACTAAACGTACATGTTCCTTGTGTTCCTCCAAAGTCTCTGAATAAATTAAAATATCGTCGCTATAGACTATGGCCCATTTCTCAAGCATGTCACGGAATGTCATTTATGAATGACTGGAATACCGATGGGCTATTTGCTAGGCCAAATGGCATGACCAAGTACTCTTAATGCCCGGAGGTTGTGAAGAACGCCGTCTTCCACTCATCCCCATCAAGAATGCGGATTAGATTGTATGCTTTTCTAAGATCGAGTTGGTGAAATATCTTCCCTTAGGAAGCTGTTTTTAGGCAACAGGAATGAGTGGGAGCGGGTAAAGAAATTTAATGGGGACATCATTTAAATTGCTATAGTCTATACAGGGCCTTAGACCACCATCCTTCTTCTTTACGAAGAAGAATCCTGCTGAGATAGGTGAGTTGGATGGTCGTATGAAGCCCTTAGCTAACTCTTCCTCGATGTACCGACGCAATCGCGCAATCAGTGGAGCGATGGGGAGGTAGTTGAGAGGCCTTGGCTTTACTAAATACGGAGTACTCAGGAGGAACATTACTATTTGGCTCAGACTGTGAGTCCTCTTTCTGGACTGATAAACACAACGGAATAATTTCTTGCAAACAGCGTGTATGGCAATTCATACCCCAGCGAAGGATCTGACACTCATTCCAGGATATGAAGGGCTCATGATGTCGCAACCAGGGCAGGCCCAGAACTACAGCATAGGTAGGGGATGAAATGGTTTATAATTAAACGTTTTCCAAGTGGAGCATGCCTATTAGCAGTTGGATACTCTCTGTTTGTTGCTCCACTCATCCAATTCCCAGCTGTCAGCCATCTAGAGCCTCCACCTAAAGGAGAGAAACAAGCAGTTAGAGGAAGGTCATTACTCATGGCAAATTCTAAAGATTCAAAATTAGCGGTGGCCCCGGAATCAATGAGAGCAGAGGTAAGTATGCTTCTACCAGAAAACCTAAGGTTTAAAGATATTTGAATTACATTACTGGAATGAGTGATAGTGGAAGCTAAACTTACCGTTTTATGTTCGGGGTTGGGACGGACCGGACATGCTATTCTCAGATGTCCTGGTTGACCGCAATACAAACATAACCCCTGTCAATAATGACGTTCTCATTCTTCGATAGTCAGGCGAGTAAACTTCAATTGCATGGGCTCGGGGGGTACTGCATGATCAACCCTGGCAGGAGGAAGGCCTCGACGTGGTCGACGGGCACTGATCAAATTATCAATTTGAATCGATAGATCGATGTACTCACTCAATGATTTCCCTTCATCACAACAAGCGAGTTCAATCTGTAGTTCAGGATTCAGGTCTTTCCGGTACAGGAGTAATAGCGTATCCTCTACCCAGGTGGTTTGTGCAGCGAGGGTGCAGAAATTTAAAGCATTCTCCGCTGCTAGAAGTTCTCCCTGGGTTAGAGTCAGTAATCGGGCCTAATGCGGGCCATGTGACAAACAGGAAATGATACGTGGGTCCATGGGAAATGTAGTCTCTCAATATTCGGGCGAGGGCTCCCTCTGGCGTAGCAAAGAAAGTGGTGCGGAAGCCTCCTCCGTAACACTACCTGTATGCAACACTGTAAATCAGTCTGTGTGCAACAACTTTGTATAATCTATTGCATTGTACAATCTGACTGACCATGCAGCACTGATATACTTCGCCTTCAGGAAGAACTATTGAGGTGCTGGCAGTCATCTTTAATGTAGTCATTCTTTAACAACATTAAAGGATGTTGTTCCCTCAACAAACTCGACTCAACAATCACGTTCCCAACAGGTAATGTCGTGGCCTCAACATGCTATGAAGTTCCCATGAATTAACATGTTGAAACAACACGTAGAAGTGGGGGTGAGTTAGTAAATTAGTCGCGGAAGAAGAGACGGAAAAGATGAGTTTTTAGTTGTTTCTTAAAAATGGCTAATGACTCGGCCATTCTGATGGAGATATGGAGTTCATTCCACCAACCGGGCAGAGTGAAAGAGAGAGT